>JBAJNP010000122.1:132511-135787 GCA_036877545.1 Yasuhikotakia modesta | reverse complement strand
TGTGATAAAGCTAAAGTGCACTGTAGGGCTGATGTGTTAGTTTGCACAGTACATATAAACCTATATAAACAACACCCACAGCTATATGACCTCCCGCTAACCAGGTCGTATAGCTGTGGGTGTTTATGTGGCTTTGTGTAACACTTTACCACTTTGCTGATGTAATGTTACGAGTTAAACCAACTCTGTGTGCCTTCAGCACAGATGGACAGTACATTAAGTTTTAGCATGAAATCTGCAGTGTCGGCTGGGACTGAGCGCGGGTGCATTACTGTACCTGTCAGCGGATCCCAGGAACGTCACCGCCGCCCTTCCAAAATAGTCCTGCTTGGTCTCTGCAGTAGCACTAATTTTAGACCCTCTGCTGTCATTGCTGTTTGTGTGGCAAAGACTGTAATACACAACAGAAGATCCACTTTCTGCCCTTATACACACTTGCACGGTCTTATTTACACCTTCAGACATGTGGAAACGAGTCCCATGTTAAAAGACTTAGACCATCTTCAGAATTGCTGGGCGAGCAGAAATATTTGATCTAATTTCATTTGTTTAAACTAACATGATATTTTACTTTATTTATTGTTAAAGCATAAGCTTGTAGGATAATTAAAATGAGATGAGATTGACATGATTTTAAACCTATCAATCAGTGACACAGAGGCGGGGCTGCTATTGTGGGAGTGGCTAACAATAGCATTTCCTGTGCAGTCTAAACAAATGCCATGTTGTTGGACTTTATATCATTATATATGTATTTTTTTTTTATCTTCCCAGGAGAGACACACTTCTAGTCAGCTCAGCTTTTAATGTTAGCTCAACTTTGGCCTTGTGTGAAGGAAGACAAAATTTAAGAAAGTTTTGCTTTTCCAAGGCTGTGTATTGAGACAGATCCTTATTCTGTCCTGTATCTCTGCCATGATTTATCTTATTCAAACTCTCCACCTTGACCTCATTAGTCCAAAGTCCTCTCTTGTTGACTCGTGGCTTCCTGCGGGTTACCTTATATAGCTGTGGTCCATTTGGCTTTAAGCCTTTAGCTGAGTTTAGCTTAAGATTTGTTTCACAGAACCCACCTTCCTTATAGATGCTAGTGACCTGCTAATCTTACCCACAGGACTAAACTGATAGGCCTGCCCTGATGTAAAGGTAAAAACTCTGAAAAAAGATCAGCAAGACAATCTTGAAAACACTACAGACTGGTTAACATTCACAACATTTTAGATTTTAATAATTTGGACATCCGACTATCTATTTATAAGTCTAACTGTCCATTTAAAGATCCACAATATTCTAATAAAAGGCAAAAACAATGACAGTAACAGCAGTCATCACAAGAACATTTGAAAAACAACTTCCAAAGCTTTGTGTTTGCTTTAGCATGGCACAATATGACAAACTGATATAGAGAATTTAAACAATTATAAAGTTACATTTATAGCTACGATTGCATAGCAACATAAAGACATTTGTTTGCTCTTTGCTGGTTTCAGTGTCGTTTTAAAGAACGGTTTCTTGTTGGGTGCACCTGTCATCAGCTTCAACACTGTTACTCCAGCTGAGCAGACACACCAGTTCTCCATGCCAACCGCTTTCACAAGCAGGGCTGTGATTGGTGGAGGCAGCTGTCCGTCATACGGGTCAGGTTTCACACCGATTTAGAAAGTGCAGTAGCAGCGCTCTTGAGGCCGGGCTTTTATGGATATGAGACTGTGGAGGAAACCAACTACAGTTCTTACAGCACACCCTGAAATATCTGTGCAGACTAACAAATGTGCTGTGGCAGTGTTTGTGCCTCACATTTGTGCCTCCCAGGTTCATAATCCCAATGAGAACAAACCAGTGTGCCAAGATGCTTGAAACAGTTCAAACAAAACGTACACATGCATCAGTTTAAAAGAGCGCATCTGTTTGTTTGTTTGTCACACAGCTTGCTGCTCAAGTCCTGGAGGAACTTGATGATGAAGACATCGGGATTGGACTGCTGGATGAGAAGAAAGACAGCGCTGTTGCCAAGAAACTAGGTGTGTGTATTCAAACAACATCAACATGACCTTTAACATATAAGAGCGTCATCAGATCTCAGGTCTGTTCTGATTTGGTCATGGACAATTTGAAGTGCTTATTATAATATAGGTTGTATTGGTCACACACACACAACAAAGCAAAACAAACAAACAAACATATACATGTATAAACATTACAATACACAAGTGTCAATATTATGTAATGCAGATGACAGGTTCATGTCTCGCTATAGGGCAGAATAAAGAAGGTCAAGGGTCATTTGTTTTTATACCTTAAACCCATAAACCAACTTATTTAAAAAGTCACATTTATTTATTTATTTCTGTCCCAAGCTTTAGTTTCTGGATTTTAGACCACGCTTTGGTTAGATAGGTTGCATGACAAAATGTAGGGAGTCAGTACAGGAACAATCATGACCTCTGGTGGACATTTCCAAAAAAAACTGATTCCGGCTCTTCAGGTCTGAAGGAGGCCGACAGTATCTACATATTCATCGAAGATGAGGTCATTGAGTACGACGGAGAGCTTGCTGCAGACACACTGGTGGAGTTCATCTATGATGTAAGTGAAAAATGTATCCCCCGTTTATCTCTGGGAATGATAAAATTCACCAGTAATTTCTGCAACTTGAATTTCTCCTGCTTGTTCCTCCTGTATATCCACACTTGGGCCACCGTGGCTGCAATCTGCCCCACAGTTTCCCCCTTTGTTTTGTTTGACCTTTTTCCCAGGTCATTGAGGATCCAGTGGAGATTATTGACAACCCGCGTGAGCTGAGAGGTTTCTTTAACATTGATGAGGACATTAAACTGGTGGGCTTCTTCAAGAGTGAGAAATCTGAGCGTAAGCATCACTCTCTCGTCTGACAGAATTAAGCTAAAACTGGAGGTTAACGGATGAAAAGTTCACTGGTGGTCTTCTGGTTTCAGATTATCATGCCTTTGAGGATGCAGCAGAGGAGTTTCATCCTCACATCAAATTTTTTGCCACTTTTAGTCCAAAGGTAACTAATGTTTACACACCTGTGTGACAACAGACATTTATTTGCACAGATGCATGAGGATTTGACCAGTAATCAGTGGAACTGTGACAGTGTCTTGGTTGTTTAGATAAAACTGTTTAAAACCACCAGATGTTCCTGTTTGCAGGTTGCTAAGACTCTAGATCTGAAGTTGAATGAGGTGGACTTCTACGAACCCTTCATGGACGAGCCCATCGTCATCCCTGGAAAGCCCTACAGCGAGGAGGAAC
>JBAJNP010000122.1:10011-127511 GCA_036877545.1 Yasuhikotakia modesta | reverse complement strand
GACTCTCTCACTCTGCACCGGGTCGAGTTAAGTTGAGTCGAGTTAAGTGACTGATAGTGTTACCAAACTGTTTCTACCTCACCTCAGAACCACTGGATTTAACCAATAAAATGTGACACTGCTAAAGCAACGCATCAGGTTGACTCATCATGTTTGTTAAGGTTAAGTTGTAAAAGGCCTATTTGCATGTTGATCAGAAATCCTGCAGATCATTTCTTCTGTTGTAAATGTTTGTTAAAGCCTTTGACTAAATGTAAGCTAATATCATTGAATAATACATGCACAAATAATTCATCCTGTCTGGTTTGTGTAAAGTTTGGTGTTTTCAGGGCATCAGTGGGTGCAGTCCAGGACAAGCAGGTGTATGATTTAAGATTAAGCTTTTTGGGTTCTGTACTGTTTTAGAAATAATGGTTGTTGTTTTGTAAGGAACTCGGATATAATTTCATCTTGATTAAAGTAGAGAAACACTGGAGACAAGCAGATGCTGCAGGTGTCGTGGTCTTGTTGCGCTTTTAAAAACTTTTTGTAATTTACTGACTTTTCCTCTAGTAAAATGTTTATTAACATTTTAGAAAACTGAAAGAAAAACCTAGTAACTGTTGCTTCTGTTTTTTATTCTGCTGTTGTATGTGCATTTTAATGTGAGCTGGTTATGGAAAGTTGTTTTTTAACTTTTAAAGGGTCAGAGAGACCGTCGCTTTTTATAAACATGTCCGTTTGTTTTATGGTTCTTTTTACTGAATATGTGCTTTTAGTAAATTTTAGCAGACTTAACAGATTTATGAAATCATAGACTAAAATGATCAAATTATAATCCCAATTTATATAAAAACTGTTTGCCATTCCTCAGACATCATGACCAAACCTACATTCTTTTTAATAAAATGATAATCTCACTTTGTTTGCTTGTTTGATTTTTTAATGTTTGGCTGGCAGGGGCACTAAACTCATGTTTGGGAGACCAGCAAACAATAACCAGAGCTGCAGTCAGTTTAAAGTTTATGGATAAAATGTTTTCTAAAGGTGGAAGTCTTTGGTTTAGTTTAAATGGCCTTTTACATGAATCACACTGAAACAAAATGTTAACGTTTATAACAAATACTGCGCAAATGACAGAGCAACGTTTTTAAGTTTAGTTAAAAAAAGAGCTTTGTAGGTTATGAAAATATATTTAAAACCAACAGGTCTATAGTAGTTAGAATTAACCATGTTTACTAATATGCATTAGTTAAAGGCATGAGGTTAGTTGTTGCCTTTAATGACCTTAATCATAGTAAATCTTATTAGACCAGGTCAGTATAATTTTAACTGCCTGACCAAACATGAGACTAAGAAAACGAGAAACACAGCTTAACTACATTTTTAACCAAATATTTATCGCAATTCATTTTTTTAATTTAACATCAAAAACAAAACAGCTGCATTTTTTATCCAAATATCACATTAAATAAAAGTATGAATAACATGGTGAGATTTTTCATGTCTGTCCTTTATTAATACTTGAGTAATTTTGTAACATCTAAAAAAAACAGCAAGATTTTTTTCCCAAAAACAAAAGGCAAAGGATTCTACTTGAAAGCTTTTCAGCGCAGATCTAACATGCTCAATACAACTATTACATGAATAATATTGCAGATTGACTGCATGACCGTTTCATTATTCTTTGACATAATCAAAAATCATCATAATTCTGACATTTGCAAACACCTCAGATGCGTCTCGCCTCAACACAAATACAAGCAATATACTTAAAAAAACAATGAGTCAAAGTCTCGTGAAATATGAAACTCAATGTAGGTCAATATCAGACAGTCTCAATAGGCAAACAAAGCATTCGGTCAAAACAATCAAAAACAGCTTCTAACAAAACAGGTCTTAGCCTTCTTGAATTGCTACTTTAATACTTAGTAGCTGTTCATTTAAACAGAGCAAGTGACATGATTTTTTCCACTTTTAACATTATATTTTGCCTCATAATTCCAGTAAAATTACAAATTCCAGAAGAATTTCATCCTCTTCTTAAACTCCAGAATCCAGAGATTTCATTTATTTGACAGCGGCAGAATTTTGGCTTTTAATTGAACACCAGGCCATGAAAATGTCCCTGTTAAAAATAAAAAATAAGCACAGTAAATTTACAGTAAATAAATGCATTTTAAACACACACGTAATACATGTACTGTAAAAATGACTGAAACCTCAAACCATATTTTTCTCAGAAAGTAAAACAAGATCATCTTGGTTATATAACTTGGTTTATAAATAATATATAATAAATATCAAAATATTTAAATATATATTTTTTAAAAATCATACTTGAACCGTTCTCATATCATACATTATTTTGCAAGTTATCACACACATACACACCTGCAGTGTGTGGCTACACACTCATTGCTGCAGTATTCCTTATCCCAGTCTCGACTCTCCACAGCTGGGTTTGTGCATCCAGCACGGACACAGAGATTAGGAGCGGGACCAGATGAGGAGGCTGCGGGAGCAACACTTACCTCCATCTCCATCTGGAGGAGGGAAAAACAGCTACTTAGGACACATTTTGGGGATTAAATCAGGTTCAAGTTTTGAAGTATTTTTGCCATGTAACATTTTAAAGATGCAATCTGTAACTTCTGGGTTGTAAATTAATGCCTGGCATGATTTCCTAGAAAATGTTTGATTTGTGGTTACGTCACATCTGTACACAATGATCTAACTATTATATTGCATATCATGGGACTGTAAATGTTGCAGCGCTTGTAGCTTATTCTTACATGTCACCCATGTTAAGAGACTAACTCCAGAAGAAAACTGCAGTGTTAATAATACCTCATCCGAGGCAAGTTCCTCAGTCACAACCTCATTCTCTTCGGTGATCAACTCCTCGCTGGGTTGCTCCAGCTGAACCTCAGTAGGTGTTGGATGAGCCGAGGTTACGATGGTGGATGAGGAAATAACAGGGTTGGCACTGGTTGCTGTGGTAACAATAATCGGTGTGGACAACTCGGAATGCAAGGAAGCAGGAACAATCTTTATCTGAAGAGGCGGAGGGGGCGTGGCAGTGACAGCCATGGAACTTCCTGCCCCTCCACGAGGCTTGGCCTGGAGTGGGGGCGGGGCTTGTGTTTGCACCATCTGCTGCAGACGTGGAGGAGGTGGGGTTCCCTGCATCTGCTGCAGGGGTGGAGGCTGGCGGCCAGCGGCTACCAAAGAACCTGCGGTCTGCTGCACAGTTCGTATAGCAGCCGGAATCACCGTCACCATAGACGTGGGGATCTGTGCTCCTGCCTGTAACATCTGCTTGGAGATGATGATTTTGGTGACGGTGGGTGTTGGGCTGGGGTTCGGAGGGGGTTGACCAATGACCAGGGGTAAGGAGCCTGTGCGGGAACGAGTGGTGACCTGAGGAAGGTCGAGGATGATGTTGGACGCGCAGATGTTGGTGATGGTGTTCTGGTCAGGGTTGGGGGTAATCCTCACAGGCCGGGCGGGGGCGACAGGAGCAGCGGAGGTGGGTGGAGGACAGGGGGCAGATGGAGGTGTAGGTGGAGCATTATCCTCCACCTCAGGAGACGGCTGGATGAAAAACAAAGAAACACAAGAACTAGAAAGGAGCCACAGAACAAACATTGGAAGAACTAGAAGGAATGTACTCACCTTTGAAAGCTGATTTGCTCTGTAAGCAGCCAAAGCTTTGAGATATTCTTTCTTGGCTGTCTCTGTTTTCCTCCTGTACACCTGTCAGAGTTAAACAGGCAAACATCACTCACTTCATACTCTGTACAAATGACAATAAAAGTCTCGATTTTCACTATTTGCACAAATTGCAGTAGCAGGTCTGTGAGGACATTATTCAGAGCAACACTTGTAGTCAATAACATTTGACTACAGGTGTTGTTACGTCTGGCAAAAAAAACTGTTTTGCATTTTCAAACTTGAAAAAAAACTTACTACAGTCTCAATATTAATGCTATTGATGTTCATATATATTATTATATTATTTTATAATAATATAATTTTAAAATAATATATTAACTATATAAATAATTATACTATACTAATGCTATACTATATACTACAATACTGTATACTATAATAATAATTATATATTTTAATAACTTCACATTTACTGAAGTTATTAATTAATTAATTTACAGCCCTAGCAACAACGTAATATTTAAAATATAACCTTAAATTATTTACATCTAATAATTCAAAAAAAACTTTGAAGGATAATACTGCACCTGTTTTTGTTCTTCCCCAAGACTGTCCCACATGGATGCTACAATTTTCGACACCTCTCCAAACGTGGCATTTGGGTTCTGGCCCTTAATGGCTGCCTGGGTGTCTCTGAAGAACAGAGCGTAAGCCGACACCGGCTTCTGTGGCTCATTGGGATCTTTTTTCTTCCGCCCTTTCTTAGGTCCAAGTGCTGCTCCCATGTCTACAGGCTTACCACCCACCCTCCTCACAACAGCTACAGGAGCGCTGGAGATCTGCGTGGAGCCCAAGTTGGGGGCATGCGATACAATGGCTGGAGAAGCTGAGAACGAGTCTACCAGCATGGTTTTCTAAAAGAGAGACAGGGGAAGGTTGCAGGATGGAGGAACAGAACAACGTGTTCCTGAAACAGAGACTTACTTGAGTGAAGTCTTCCATGTCTTCATCTTGCAATGATCCAGATGGAGACGGTGTGGTTGACAGCGATCGGTCAGGTGACTTTGACACGCTGCCTCCACCACCAAGGCTGAGCCCTAATTGAGCACTTAGTTCTGAATGGTCTATGGTGGTGAGCTGGCTGTGTCCCAAGAGACTGTGGTTCATATCATTTATTGGAACATCAATAGTCATGGAAGAAGAACTGTTGAAATGGGAGTCAACGGAATGGCCGAGATCCTATAAAAACAAGACAGGAAGAGAAACGTATTACATGGCTGTCAATATACCAATTACTCCAGAGCAAAATCACATTAGCAGCCTTTCTGTGCTGAAAGTAAGTAAATGCTCACTGACGGAACTAGAGAACGCTTACCACACCCAGGGTTGAGCTTAGCAACGCGCTTCCCTCCTGCTGGTTAATCACACCCAGATTCAGGTGATCTACACCCTGAGATGATGGATTCATGAAGGTGGAGGCAAAGGAGAGATCGTTTCCACCAACCACAGCACTACTGGCAAGACCAGTTCCAGCTCCGGCCACCCTAGAGCTCCCAGCCTGTTCTGCCAGCTGTCCAAAATGAGCCTCCACATCCTCAATGGTGAGGGCAGAATCTGGGTCCAAAGAGATCGGTGGGATTTCAAATTCCTCATCACCCAGACTGGGGGTGTGAAATGTTTGCTGAAACATTCAGTCAAAAATATAAAATGTTAAAATAAGTTGCATTACAAATTACAGGTGATTGCAAGTCCAACTCGTGTGAATGTCTTTGAAAGATTTTTAGCATTACTACCTCAGAGGACAGAAAATGACTAGGCCCACTGATGGTCAGGTATGATTCACTGGCACCTGCAAACTAATAAATAAAGATGGTAAAAATGTATGTATTCAAACACATCGCTTACAGTAAATGACTGAACACTTATCTTCCATATTACACAACAAAGCATCACCTTGTTCGCAGAATCGTATCCATTGAAGGACGAGTTATCCATGAACTCGGACTCCACATGCTGACCAGACCCGTCAGACAGATCCGGGTAAAAATTCAGATCCATGAGGATAATAAAACGCAAAGTACGTTTCTGGGTATTAGCAACGGGCCTTTAAACGATCCTGGAGAAACTAATAACATTCGCCAAAGAAAGATGTGAAAACAACTTCCTTTTCTTGGTATCGTTCACCATGCGTCCTTTAACCTCCGTATCTTCAGTGCAAAAAATATACTAACAGCCCATAAAAGTGATGGGCAGGCTTACCAGTTTAGACAGCTAACACCAGCTAGCTTCACTGCTAGCTCACTAACGTGCTGGCGATAAACCCAACGTGGGTTTCATACAAAGCTGATATTTGTTTATTATTTACAACAACTCACGCCTTGATAAATGAGTCCCTAAGCTGTGTATTTCTTTGACTTTAGCTAATTTGATCAACAGAATCGCACTAGCCAGTTATTGCCAGTGCTTTAAAATGGACCGGCTAAATCGGCGCTCCGCTACATTGGTCTGCCGCCCTCAAGGCAAGTCTCGTTAATCGCATTCCGATCGCGCGTTTGTTCATGAAATCAAATCTTTTCACAAAACGTTTAATTTAACGACCCACGTTATATCTTTTATTTGTCAGTCACCAAGCATTTAAACAACAATTAGCTATTTAAACACTTTATTTCAGATTTTAACAGTCATAAAGTTTCTGACTGGCACGCCTTCGTATCGCCGCCGAGGCGCTGATGTCGTTACCACGTGGAACCCGTTACTTTCCTCACCGATTTTTAAATGTATTCAACAACCATCATTTATAAATAAGGTCAATCGTTTTAGAGACTGACTTTAGAGATTTTTCATTAGCACGGCAAGCAAACACCCGTGCATTGCATTAAGTTAAAATAATTTTAGTCTTCAATGAGATGAAATCGCGGAGGCACCGATTTTCTGAACATGTAAGCGGATTCAACAGGCGGACATTTTTGTCTCATACAAAGATCAGCTGTAACTCAATGGTTTAACTTACTCGTATATATAACGTTATAACGTTTTAAATTGGTTTTAAGTCACAAAGATTAATTCCCAAGATGAAGATAATATCAAATATTGGCTGCAGTTACTTCAGCATTAATTGAATATGCTGAAAGTTGATTTCAAACCTCATTATAGCAAAAACTTGTGTCCCCCTGTTACCTCCCCTGTTATTTTAATGTTTATTTTCTGAAATTATAATTGTGAATAAGGTAAAGCTAAAGTTGCATTTAGTTAAGCATTAGTAAAGTAAAATATTTGGACATTTACATTAAGAAAACAATAAGTATATTTAACAAAGTAATTTTGTTGTATGATTGTATGTTGTGTGCATGAGTGTAATGAATTTACTGCATGTTTCGCAACCAATGATGCATAAATACACAGGGATGCACGACTGAATGAATTAAACAGACATCAGTTTCCACTGTAGACTGCTATTCATATTTTACCACAGAGACAGTTAAACGGGAATAAACTCAATTTTTGCATCATCGCAGGCATAGGACCAACTCTACTTTGTACAATACAGCCATCATCTGTCTAACAATGTTTCTTTAACTAACCCTATAACCCCAAGTCCTACCACCCCCCTACACACGCACAAAAAAATGATATACATCCAACAAATTTTCTTCACCAGACCGAGGCACCATGATGGCTCAGCTCAGTGCATGAGTATGAAACCTCCAGCACACTGTTACACAGTTCAGCCTGAGGGTGGGAAACAAAACGGCTCCTTTCCAAGACATAATGGATAAAAGGGGAATATGACACAAGGAGGAATTATTTAATCAACCGGAAATGGGGTTTTGCACAACGTGTTGAACGAGATGTAAAGAGGAAAAAAAAGAAAAAAATACAAACGGTGCCTTTTCCTCAATCGACACGGAACAGTCCAGTAGAAGTCCAACCCAAGAAAAAAATCTGTTACTCAATATTTAAAGCAATTACATCAATAATAATTATAAAAATAATGAAGGCAGAATATAATAAAATAAAAGACTGTCATGATCTCGGTCTACTACATCAAACATTGAGATTTGGTCAATCCTCAGAACTCGAGGAAGAGTCTGAATTTTTAGGTGCCATGATGACATCATCCAAAATGGCCTCTCTGTCAGAGCTGTCATAGCCGCCTTGCGAAAAACTGTCGCCTCCGTCCATATCGAGAGCGCTCGGCTCCATCTTCACGTCGTAGGCAGGAGTGAGGAAGTGGTGGGATGTGAGGTGACCGCCGTCTTCCAGGTCCTCGTCGTCCATCATGTACGCGCCATCAGAAACTAACGTCTCACCCTCGCCACCTCCCAGGAGAGGGTCATCAGACTGAATCGAAGGGGTGGAGAGGTAATGTCGGCTCTTTTTGGGGATTGAGGCGTGAGGACTCAACAGTCTGTGGAATAAACTCTCAGGCAGGAAGCCCTAAAATTCAACAGAAAAAATACAATAAGACATCATTATATGATCATCAATGACGCACAGAGATGCTGAGCCAACAAAAACAGGATACAGAAAAATGATACTGACCGAGTTGCGAACAGTTTCAGACCATTCTGGTGTCACAGCGTGGTCAGGATTCTCTTCCAGGTGCTCCCTCAGGTCCTGTAGGGCAGGCCCATATATTCCACCAAACTGAAAAGCAAGGAGACCAGAAATTCATCAAGACCAATAATTCACACAACATTATACCAGGTATGTTAACAACATGGGCTACTTTGTTCAACATTAAGCCTTTGTAGTCTTAGTACAGTACTAAGTACTCAGTACATTTTCAGGCCTACAGAAACTGTTTATACACATGTAAAAAGTGTTCAACTATGACAGAAATATTGATGATCTTCATTGTCCTCCTCACCTTCTTGCCTGTCCTTATGTCTATGACTTTTACTCTCTCACTGCCTGTAAGTGCTGCTCCTTTTTCCACCTTCTTCCTCCTCCTCTTCCTTTTGGTCCGGTTCACTAGAAGCTGCAACATTGAAGATCAGCTGTCAGTCCAAGCAGAACTCACGAAAAGTTCAACCAGAGTGGCTCTTACTTACCTCTAACATGTCTCCCTCAACTTCATAGTCTGGATTCTCTTTCAGCCAGTTGGGAAGGTCCCTTCTGCGAGGAGCATGAAGTCCCTCAGAATCCACCAGCTGAAGATCAGAGAATCACCATGTTACCACTGGACATTCATTTCAGCATCTACTGTATAATGTTTTACTTAAAAATCTAGAGGTGAGAAGGTAATGTGTTTTCTGGGATTTGGAAACCGATTCATTCTGGACATTCTGTTTCTGTACCTCTTGGTCCTTTCGTTTCTTGCGTCCACTCCCTTCTCCATTTGGCATTAGAGCTTGCTTGGAGAACGTCAGCTTCAAACCTTCCTCCTATAGTTGAAGACCCAAGAATTAAAAATAAGACCTAAATTCTAGTCATCCACAAATATATTTCAACCAATATCTGTGAACACCTCACCTTCAGAAGCTTGACTGTGAACTCTGTATCTTGACCTTCAACAGCTTCTGCAGATAAGGCTGTGTTGCTTTTGCGTGCCACCCGAGGGTAACCCAGGTCATCTCCAATGTCAGGCTCTTCAGATGTTATGTTGAGATGAACATCGGGGATGTAACGACGGCCCGATGGCCAGTGCCCCGTAAGAACCAGTGAACAGAGGTTGTCTATTCGGTTTATCAACACACGATCTTTGGGCCAATCAACTCTAAGAGGGTCAGTCAGGGACTCAGGTGGGACGCCATCTTGGGATGGTGTCATTGAGAGGAGACTGTTTTCTTCATCACCATCACACATCTTGAGAGTTGCTACTGAGAGAAAAGATTTATTTTAGTTACACATTTTATACAATCTGTTTCTTTAACATAAAAGTAACCATTTGAGCCATAAAACATTGCTCAGCCCTAGAGAAGAACATGGATGTGTCATCACAAACCACATCTTCAATGGGGTCTCCCCTCACCTTGTTCTCTCTCTGCATCACTGTCTCCACTATCATCAGAGCTGCCAGAATGACGTGAAGACGACGAAGAGCCAGAGTCCGAGTCGGAATCAGAGTCTGATGCACCATCAACTCCTTCTTTTCTCTCGCTGGATCCAGTGTGTTTGCTTTTCTTCCAGCCCCAGCCAGCCTGTGCTCCAACTTTCCCCTCAGAGTGAGAGAAGGGCGTGGCCAGGAGGTCTGACTGACAAAGGGTCTCCACCCCCAACAGCTGAGACTCGTCATCAAGCCCCTCCTCTTTGATACAGACCGTCTCCTGTGATTGGCTGAAAATTGGAGTCTGTGAAGCTGCTTGGGTTTGCTGGTTGTGGAGGTAGTCAAGGCGGGCCTGGCTAAATGAGAATTGAGGGTCAGAGAAGATGGAGAGTTCGGTGCGACTGACGCCGTGTCTGGAGGCAGCTAAGAGGAGCTCGTGGTCATGCTGTGGGATGCTCCACCAAGCGGGCAGATCGGAAGTGAGCGGTGCCATCGCGAGATGTTCCTCCAGAGAGGGGTGGGGGAGAACACGCTCACGTAGACGACATAGCAAGCTGACCCTGTAAAGCGTGCGTGAGGCTCGTTCTTCTGTGATGGGGGCCAAAGACTGGGACAGATCTTGCGATTCTTCAAAACAAACATGAAAGGAAAATGTCAAAACTATTTAATTGTTCACACACTAGAATCAACCATAAATTAAATGTTCTAGGTTCTACTGGAGAGATTTTTCTTTTGCTTTAAGGTCACTATGTTTGCTTTTGGAACTGTGTAGCTCTGTAAAGTAATAACATAAGGAACTTGTGATTCACTTTCTAGAGTAAATGCTTTATTGTATTCCTTACCTTGTAAGTCAATGATAACAGTGTCTACTAAATGTCTAAATGTAAATGTTGTCCTCTTACATTTAATCAAAATGACTGACCAGATTTAACCTTTGACTACCCAGATGCTTAAAAATTGTGGAAATGTTCCAAGTTCCACAGAACTACTTCTTTTAAATATTTTTACTTTATACCAGAAACATGACTTTATGGAAGTGGAACATGACTTTATATTGTCTTCATTCCAAAGTGTAAATGTACCTTCTCCACGGGCCGGCCGAAGATGACAGACCTTTCGACACATGGACATGAAGCACCTGAAGTAACGCGTCAAGCTCTCATCAGTTTTCTTATCAAGTCGTGCAAAAGTACGGAAATGGGTCCAGTCCAGATGATGTTCGTCTCCGTCTGAAGCTTCAGGCTCCTTCTTTATCCTCTCCACTCCGAAGGTTGATACCACCCTGTAAAAATCACACTCTTCCCTACGGGTCCACCTGAAACATAGATGTCCATCAGAACATTGGACTGGGCAGCCAGACCGAGAAGTAACCCCAGCAGGAGCTTTCTTGAGGAACGTACCTTTGCTGACGTTCTTGTCTGGCTATCTCTTTGAGTTTGGTGGCTTGTTCACAACGTCTACGTCTTCGATCGCCCTTCTCGGCAGCCACCATTTTGAGCTGCTCTCGTCGGTAACTGCGCTGATATGCTGTGATGAGGCGGCGCAGTCGGGCAGTGAGTGACGAACTTGTCGGCCAATAACACAAATCCGAGGAGCCTAAAGAAGACCCTTCGACCTGCGCAGGGAGGGAGCGATCCTCCACACAGATCTCAGTCTCTGCATTCACAGAATCAGCCTGAGGAGCAAAATGTTTATCAGTCACTTCATTTAAGGTCTTTTTAAAATAAGAATGTCCCAGAATTCCACGTTAAAACTGAAATTCATTACCTCATCATACACCTCCTTGGCGTGTCTTGATGCAGGTTTGAATTCTGGATCCTCTGAGTACTTGTCATAGTCCCCTCTAAGACACAAAAAACCCGCAAGCTTACAGAACTATCCACAAGCTCAACTATTCCAGTTAATATAATGAGATCAAATAAGTATGTTCTGCTAACTAACCCTTCTCCAAGCTCTGGGTCTGCTGCTTGCTGCTCCGCGTTAATGTCCTGCTCATTTGGTCGCCCACATCGCTCCAGGAAACACAAGCAGGGGTCGGCACGCATGGTGGTGTACATCTCATATCCTAAAAAAAACACAGAAGCACACTAGTTTGCAAAAACTGCAATAAACGTCACATGTGGAGGGCGTTTATTTCAAAAGTGCCACACGTACCGTGTTTATAAACTCCAATAAGCAAACACCGGTCAGCTTCGGCGTCCCACCAACCAGACGGAACATCTTGCTGCTCCATTTCAGGCAACCAAATATCAATATCCCTGCACAGAATCGCTCCAGCCATTAGTCACGGTGTTAAGTGGATAAGTTTTGAGAATTAACACTTGGTATCTAAAGAATTTTTATACCTCCCATCAGCTCCTCTCAACACAGAATCAGCGTGTTCCCCAATGACCTCCTGCTTCAGGTAATAGAGCATACGGACTCTCAACAAGACTCTGATAAAGAGAAACATAATTAGTTATTGCCCAGTGCTAAAATCTGCCAACAGAAGCAGGTTGTTAAAAAAAAAACAAAAAAAAAAAAAAAACAGGTTTGTTCCCAAAAGGAAGCTAAACATACTTGTTACACTGGTGCTTGAGGTGTTTGCGGTAACTATCGTCCAACAGTAGAGTGTCGGGATTGTATTTGCGGATCCACTCAACCTTCTGCACATCAAAAGAGCTCTGAGCCTTCACTCGTTTCCCCTTCCTGCCACGAGGCACAGGGATGGACAGACCTAAAGCAAAGGAGAAGCCCTCCATGAACATTTTGCAAAGCTCTGTGAGAGTGAAACAACTTGTTGCCCTGACAGGACACCAAACCAGCAAGCCGTACCAGAATGATTCAGCAGAGCTTGAGGTTCTCGTCCATTCTCTGGTGGAGTGATGAGCTCCCAGATGAAGCTTTTGATGTTCTCATCTCCACGATAATGCAGCAAACAGAACACCAAGATGACCCGGCAGATGGTCTCCACGTCTCGTTCGCTGAGTCGTCGCTTGCACCGAGCATGAGACAGGATATCTCTCCAGCGCCCCCATCTGTAAAGATACATTAACATTAATTGTGACAATAACAGTTTTACAATGATTGTTTGAATTGCATTTAAAACTTGCAGGATCTCTCCCATCAACGTTCAGAGACAAACTGGTAAACCAAAAGTAGTTTCTCAACAATATAATGAAGAATCATTTTCACAAACCCATAAACAAGCAGGTGTTTTTCCACCCGGAAACAGTCTGTGCGTCCATAGCCTCCACTGGAATGCCGGTCTGATCTTCTGGAAGCACGGGATTGGCGGGAATTATGTGGTGGGTAGTCATCATCGCTGTCCAAATCAGACAGCTCACCACCCTCTCCACGCAGTGTGGAAAACTGACGAGTTTGCTTTCTCACTCTTGGCGTGTCAATCACAAGAGTATTCTGGGAATAGTGTTCAAAGAAGAAAATTGAGATGCAAATTGAGAAACTGAACAGAACAAACAAGCAATAATGATCATGACCACATTTTGGATGCTACACTCTACCTTCCTGTTGAGTGTGTCCATGTCTATATCTGCTTTCTTGGCCCACTTCTGCCAGAACTCGGGATCATCCAGAGCGATATCAGTGCGGTTCTCAGACGCCACAAAGCTGGCCTTGGAGAAGGTGGATCCTTTTCCTTCACTCTCTATGGTGATCGTAGTCGCTCTTCTCTGAAGGATCTGATCGATGTCTTCCTCACAGAAACGACTGCCTTCGTCGTTCTCATCCATTATGGCCGCATAAGCACCTTTGCGAAGCAAATCCTCTATTTCCTTCTTGGAAAACTGTTGTATCTGCAGACAAATTCACAGCAGACCAATGAGTGATAATCTTAAACCGCCATTGACCAAGTAGAGTGTGGTAGTAGAGTTTGGTTTTTTAAATCATACCCCATTAACATTACTGTCCTTATTTCCGCTCATGCTTTGCAGGACAGCTCGATCAAGCCCCAGTTTAAGACTGGCTTTGTCCAACATCTCCCTCTCATAGGAGTTTCTGGTGATAAGACGATACACCTTCACTGCTTTAGACTGACCAATACGGTGACACCGTGCCTGAGCCTGCGAGGTTGAAGAAAAAGTGAGGATGAGGTCAAGACAGGAAACGTGACCAAAAATGGTCATGATTATTCTGATGCTATGGCATCAGTTGCTCCAAAAATGAAAGTTCCTTTACCTGTAGATCATTCTGTGGGTTCCAATCCGAATCAAATATGACACAGGTGTCAGCAGCAGTCAGATTAATGCCTAACCCTCCGGCACGAGTACAAAGCAGGAAGACAAACCGGTCTGAATCCGGTTTACTGAAGCGATCAATTGCTGCCTGTCGCAGGTTTCCTCTGACTCGCCCATCGATGCGCTCATACAGGTATCTGAACGGAATCAAAACATGACAATAAGGGAAGCATCTAATTTAACATCCATTCAACAGGCCAAATTTAAGGATAATCTTTATTTTTTCCAGATTATATTGTCGACAACTTTACCTCTTGTGTATGAGGTAGTCCTCAAGAATATCGAGGCAGCGCACCATCTGGGAGAAGATGAGCACCTTGTGTCCTCCAGCCTTGAGGCGTGGAAGTAGCTTATCCAGCAAGACCAGTTTCCCTGCAGAGCGCACCAGAGCCTGGAGATGGAAGTCTGGGGTCAAAGGATCATATACCTCCCTCAGCTCAGCCACTATCTTCTCTTCAGCTCCTACACAGATGCAACAAGGAGATAAACAATGGGTATAAACATTATTACTGAAATTAGAAGAATGAAGAAAACTTTTGGAGATTAGATCCAGACTTCTCATTTGGGATTATGTAGGAGCTAGCAGTCCTGTACCTGTAATGAGGTAAGGGTGGTTGCAGCATTTTCGAAGCTCCATCATGGTGTTGAGGAGATTGGGCACGTTGCTGTTTTGTGTGGCTCCCATGCTGAGGAAGCTAAAGTTGCGCTCGAGAATCGCACGGTAATACTTCTTCTGAACGTCGGTCAACTCCACCTGGGGACAACAGCATTTGATGCCATCACAACTACACATTTAGCAAAACCAAAGTTCTGCTGCTCTATGAGTCTTAGAGAAATATGCTGTACCTCAATAATGGTCTCCTGTTTGGGGGCGAGGTTCTTTTCTACATCCTCCTTCAGTCTACGCAACATCATGGGCTTCAGGATAGACTGAAGTTTCTGGACCTGAAGAACACAAACAGAGCTAAGATCTGCGGACCTTCTCAACATCTGCCTTCTGAACATACATTTGCTTTTCTTTACCTGTTCCTCCGTTTTAAGATCTCCAAACTCACGTAGAAACTCTATTTCAGAAGGAAACTGAGCTGGTTCCAGAAAGTGCAGAAGACTGAAAAGTTCCTCTACTGTGTTTTGCAGAGGAGTGCCGGTTAACAGCACTTTGTGCTCCTGTAAAAACAGAAAGTGACAATAAACAACAATTCTTCAGCCTCGAACTTCAACTAGATTAAATAGTTGTCCTGTCCAGGTTGGGAAAACATTTTTAGATTTTAAAAAATCTTACAAGGTCAAGCATCTTAAGGCTGTCCAGGAGCTTGCAATTTCTGTTCTTTAACCGGTGAGCTTCATCAATCACCACACAGCGCCAAGAAATCTCCCTCAGCTCAGGGCAGTCTGACAAAATCATCTCAAAGGTTGTGATTAGAGCATCAAATTTATAAGCTCCTGGGATCAAGTGTCCCTAGAGAGAACAGAAAACAGGACGAGAAAGTCAGAATAACCGCATCAGCACCTGAACAGTATGAATGTTAAGCAGAATGACACACAAACAGAGTTTTTCATAATAGTGACCCAAACGAAAACCAACATAGCATCTAAACAGACCTTGTCATCCTTGCAATACATCTCATACTGCTGGATCATCTGTCTGCTGGCCAGACTGCCGTGGTAAACAATAGCATTCATATCAGTCCAGGTGGAGAACTCTCTTTCCCAGTTAGTGATGGTGGACAGAGGGGCAATGATGAGGAACGGCCCTTGAATCCCTGCAGAGAACACCTCTGACAGCAGGGCGATGGACTGAATGGTCTTGCCAAGACCCATCTCATCTGCCAGAATGCAGTTTTGCCTTTGGGAAAAGCCATGGATATGGAATTGAACAAGAAGTCTCTAATATATTTGGTTAATTTTCCAGAAGACTTTGCAGAAGACGTATGTACTCCACAAACATTTACAACATGTCAGATGAACCCATCAAATGATTATGCTTGTTTTTGGTCTTTGAAAACCTCTTTATCTGCGTGTATTTGTGGTCAGGCTACCTGTTGTACCAGTTGAACAGCAGCCAGTTGACTCCCTCCAGCTGATACTCTCGGAGCTGATTCCCATGTTTATATTCTCTTGACTCATCAATCTTCTTCCAGGAACCCGCGGGAGGCCGAGGCTGATGATAAAGTCAGTATTGTTGATATAAACCAGTGTCTCTTTTCTCTCATATAAAACAACAGTTCCCTAGAAATCTGATATCTCAGGGTAATTTAAATTAAATGCTATGATGGACAACACATTGCGGGATGAATGTAAAGAACAACAAGGGCTCACAGTTCTCTTGAGGCGAGCCTGGCGACTTTGAATCTTTCTAAATTCATCCACTTTTCCTTCATCAACATCTTCCTTTAGCTCCCAAGTGGCATCTTCATAGGGCAGAGAGCACCACTTCACTAGATAGTACACAACCGGCTGAGAGAGGAAAACAACATTTAGAACATAGCAAATAAAAGTTATTTCACTTTAGACTGTTGATATTTTTTGTGTTAGACAAACTCTTACCTCCCCGTTGTCCTTATCAACACTATCCGATTCATCCAAGACACGATCAACTTCCACATAGTCTGGATTAAAAGGTTCCTCATCCTGCAAGATTAGAATTATTGAGATTATGGAAACAGACTACCATGAACTTACCAGAAGTACCAATACTTTAATAAGTTCTAAAAACATTAAACAGAACTTGCAGGATCTCACCTCTTGGAACAGGTTCCTCATCTGGGCCTGTTTTGTCTTGAACCTCTTCAGCTTCTGATGGATCCTCTTGTCTTTCTCCAGCTGCTCAAGACTGGCCCATTCACAGTGCATGTATGAGCTACAAAGAAACATCACAAATTAGGAATGTTTTATATTTCTGTACAAGGTGTTTTCACTATAATGATAAAAGAAACTGCCTTACTAGTTTTTGTATTTGACAAAGAATTCCTCCACATTAATATACTGCCCTGGAGAAACCTGCAAAAAAACAACAACAAACAAACCCCAGTTTGTTTAGCCCCAGTCAGAAGAGACTGAAATGTTAATTACTAAATCAGGACTGCTGATTTAATGTGAATTTGTGTGTTGATGCCTAAACAGAAGCGGGATATTAAAAATATTATCTTGCCATTCAAAATGTGATTTGTCCAAATCGTGCAGCCCTACCAAAGTGAACTTTCAATACTCGAGTTCAATACTCGCCTCCTTTTTGGTCGCCCGCATCGACAATATTTTATCCACAATAGCAGCATCTTCCTCACTGGGGTTTTCCTAAAGCAAAAATTAGATCAGAAGGAATCAGAAGGAAACCAAAAGTAAGCCTTCAGTTTCAAAACGACTTGTTTCAGCTGTAAACAATGGCAATGTCAGTAATGTTACGATACTGAAAAAATCCAACCCGTTCTGACGTACCACAAAGAACTGCATGCTTGGAAGACCATCTCCATCCAGTTCCTGCTGAAGTTCTCCTGCCATGGGCTGAATGTGTCCTACAGCAGCAGATACAGCAGGTGTGGTCACGTCAACGTCGGCGTCCATCTCGTCTTCGTCATCCGTGATCTTGATGTCCAAATCTTCTGTATACTTCTTCCTCTTTATCTGACGGTTGGAGCGCCGCTTCTGTTTGGTGTACAGAATCACGTCTTTTGCTTTGTTCTAACACTCACTATTAAAAACGTTGGTACATAATGCCACATTAATGCCTGCCAATAGCTAAAACACTTCAAAGGCTTGATATGGCTCCTATGAGTCACTAAATGACAGCCTGGCTAATTATATTTTGCCACCAAGTAAATGTGGGTGGAATGGCCAGTCCTAATATCACAATACCAGTTATTTTAAAACACTGTAATACTGTAAATAAAATATCAGTCACAGTTAAGTCACAGTTTGTTCCGTTACAGCATCCGTCTGAAGCACAAAGCAAGTAATACCTGCGACATGTCCTCCTCCAGCGTGCGAGGGGAAACAGGGGGGCTCAAGTCTACATCTGAGTGATCAGAAGACAAATTTCGTTTCCTTTTCTTACCACCCACTAGAGTAATGGTGCTGTGGAGACAGAATAAAGCTTATAGATGAGAATACTAGAGGAAAGTGTGAGTGACAAGCTCACAAAATTACCCTCGAATCTCAATGTGGCCAATAGCGTTTTACTTACTTGAGCTTAGTCTTGCATTTACTTTTACTGCCTCCACCTCCAATAACTATTCCTCCAGTTCCCGGAGCCTTTGCCTTGGATTTCTTATCTCCTCCAGGCACCACCTTTCCTCCTCCCGCAGTTGGGCTTTTCTTCTTGCTCCCTCCGCCGCCTCCTCCTCCTCCTTTCTTTTTGGCTCCAGAAGATCCATCCAGGTCTGCGGAGGTCTGCCCGGCAGGAAGCTCATCTTGGTTGAGAACACGAGGGATGTTTCTCTCTCCTCTGGCTTTGGCGCGCGCTATGGCCTCTGCAACGATGCGGTTCGCCTTCTCCTGCTTGCACAGGGTTTCTACTCGCCGCACAGGCTCCTGAACTTTTGCCAGACGCACGCCGGAAGACGCAGCCGTAGTGTTGGTGACGGCCGCAGCGCCAGCAGCCGAGGTATTGATGACTTTCACCACAGAAACAGCCCCACCTCCACTGGAAGCCACATTTGACTGCGGGAAATGATAAAGTTACATACAAATAAGTAATATTTAACAATATAAAAACATGTTGCACAAATTATAAGTGTTTAATCACAAATAAACAAATTCAGAAGCTCTGTAGCTCAGAAGAACTTCTTTTGTAAACTACAACCCAAATGAAGCCATTTTACCCATGATTCCAACAAATACGTCAGGTGCATCTCAAACACATACACAGTATTTATCATTCGATTAAACTATCAACCGTGAAAGCTGTGTGCTAATACTTTGCATGTTCATTTTGCTGGCAACAAAAAGTTAATTACAAAAACATGAATTCAACAGCCAAAAGATAATCACAATGTCCTACCTGTGGCTGCAGTAGCAGTTTAAGAGGAACTGCTAGCCTTTGTCCTCCTTGTCCTTGAGAAATCTGCAGTACCTGAGGGCTACCACCAGCATTAGCTGCCCCAGAAACCAACTGAAACTGTTGTACACACACACACAAAGTGTTTTATGCCAACAAGTTGCATCTTTAACATTCCCATAACGTATCACCTGTCCTCTAACTCACCTTGGCTCCCTGTTGGTTGGGCTGCTGTTGAACCTGCAGCTGAATGGTGAGCACCTTCGGCTGTGCTCCCGTTTGACCCGTCTTGGCTTGGGCAAGAGCTGCCAGCTGGCCTCCCTGCAAGACCAACTTCCCTGGCAAGGAGCCCAACACCAGCCTGGGCTGCTGGCCCTGTTGACCCGCAGCTGAAGTCCCCCCTACTGTTACCGTCCCAGCCTGAGCAGCTCCACCTTGCGAGGGCTGCTGCAGCACCAGTGTGATCCTCTTAGCTTCACCCTGGAGAGAGAGAGAGAGATGTTAATCTTGAGTTCCAAAAACAACACAAGAACAAGACTTGAAGAACATCTGCTAAGAACCACAGTGAGTGCAGAGACTGACCTGCTGAGGAACTGCTGACAAGGTGACACCTTGTGGTCGGACAGCTGCTGTTCCAGAAGCTGCAGCAGCCGGAGTTTGGGCTTGTGACTGCATTGACATTTGTGTTTGAGGCTGCACCTGTGCAGGCTGTGGCTGCAACTGACCCTGTGTCATCTGTGTCTGTGCAGATATCTGCATCTGCGCAGGCTGTGGCTGCAGCTGACCCTGTGTCAACTGGGTCTGAGCAGTTAGTTGCATCTGCGCAGGCTGTGGCTGCAGCTGACCCTGTGTCATCTGGGTCTGCGCAGGTATCTGCATCTGCACAGACTGTGTCTGCGCCTGTGGCTGAGTTTGGGGCATCGAGGTCAACAGCACCTGCTTCATCGGGCCATTTGTAGTCTGAACAAGCCTTTGGACCCCAGTCCCCACTTTCACCTGCCCCTGACCAGGAGATGTCGCATTTAAAACCGTCCCTCCAGAAACAACCGTCATTCCTGGCCTAAGAGGAGTTCCTGTTAGAACTCTGGCGAGAGTGACTTTCCCTGGAGAGCCAGTGGCTCCTGTGACACCCTGCAACACTTGAGTCTGACCCTGAGGGCCCTTCAGGATGACAATTTTTGGACCCGACTGCCCTGCAGCCTGTTGCGTAACAGCAGCAATCTGCTGAGTTTGCAGCTGCTGGCTGGTGACCTGAGCACCTGACACAGGTACTCCAAGAGGGGAGCTCAGGAGAACCGTAGCGGCCCCACTGCTGTTACTGGCCATAGAAAGAGAAGACTGAGGCACCGCCTGAATGGAAATCGGAGCTTGGGCAATGGAGACCTCCTGGGATAGCTGAGGAGTGGGCTGCTGTGGTTGAAATGTCTGAAGTGGGACAGCTGCCACAGGTGTTGGGATTGTATCTAGAACAGATTCACCAAGCACACCAGGATCTGATGTGGGGTCCATAGGTGGGTCGACTTGGCCCAGGGCCAACTTCAGCGCCTCCTCAACCGGATCCGAGGAGCCCTGGGAAAAGGCATCCTCTGGCAGAGAATCCAAATTGAACAGTGACGTGTCATCGAAAAGGTCCATAATGGGGTCCGCCATCTTTTCAGAAAGTTTGTGAAAAAGGCAAAAAATGTGTGATATCCAGTGTTGTTACACAAACATCCAACAAAGTCTGAAGTTAATCTGCAGGAACACTGTTAAGGAGAACAAGAAAACGGTCAACGGCTACATTAAAACCAACACATCCTACCTCTATAACCCAATTTACATTTATACATATTATCTTACTTGTCTAATACATCAGTAATAAACATCATGTAAACAAATCTCAATGTATGAATTATAAACGCATCATTGCATGAATAATTCAGTCGCTCATTAAAAGTAAATAATAGTTACATAATAGTTACCTGTATGTTATTATGAAGGAACGAGGAACAGGAAAAGAGTGTCAATTCTCAGTCCTTTACTCTTTTCCTCTGGAGTTACTTTCTGTTTCTCTGGTTGGGTTGAACACAAAGAAATCCATCAATAAGTGCGTGTCCCGATGCCCTAAAAACAAGCATATAGAAACAAGAAGAAAATGCATTAGTTTGATTGCAATAAAGGGTTTATGTTATAGTTACAGCATCTTAACGAATGGCTGGGCATCGCGTTGCGGTCGTTGTCTGACAGACCGGTAAAGGCGCACAGCGGGTATCGTATTGTTTTGAAAAGTCAGAGCTCGAAATTGTGTCATTTCACTAAAGGTCATGTGCTTCACAGGCAATATAAATGCACACAATCTGTGTTTTAGATAAACCAAATCGATCACGTAACACGAGGGCCGATTTCCCATTCAATACGAAACAACAGTCCTAAACCAGACGCTCGACAAACCTCATCAATGTTAACAATGGCGTTTCCTTTTGCTATAAATGCCGAGTATGTGGCAGATCATTTTGTTTTTCCTTGATGGCCGATGTAAACTATCAACGGTTCGCCATCGTTCATGATACTCTTCGCAGTCTCACATTCGGACCCTCTTTCAATCTCTCTCATCAACAAACCGGACCAAACCAAAGGCAACGTGCTACAAAAACCATCGCCCGACTACGAACAGACAGGGACAAGGCCGCAAAGCTGTTTCGACTTGGCTAGGGCGTATTTTCTACTCAAATATGCCCTAATAAAGCTGCCATCCACTGCCACAACTTTCCCCGCAATAAATTCGGGGTGCTAAATTTACCTTTGCATCGACACACATGGCTTTCTCCGTCTCACAACACTGTACGGTTACAGGAAACGGCCAGCGTAGAGCAGGAACTAACCTCTTGCCAGCGCTGGCGTCGAAAGCACAGCCCCGATTTCCTCCGCCGGCCTCTGATTGGTCCATCATCGCAGAGGCTGTCAGAAGTCAGGCGTTCCATTGGAGGAAAAGGTCGTCAATCACTCACGCGTGCGGAATCGCAGGGCGGGAGGCATTAATGGGTATCGGTCGCACGGGTAGTTTGCTTGAGATCGCACTAAATGCGGCCTACTTGCGTCGCCGGGTTTCGAGATGCTCGCTTGTTATTATTAATGTTATTAATGTTATTAATGTTGCGTATTAATATTATTAATGTTTTGTAAAAAATAAAATATTTCTAATGTGCGTTTAGCGAGTGATTTCTTCACATTTAAATGAGCCGATACAGCATTTAAGGCTGAATGAAATAACAAATGTCGCTGTTATTTACAAACGCATTTGTCACAATATCGATTTTTACGTCATAATAAATTTAGTTGACGTGTTTAGTTTTGTTACGTAATAGATCAGAAGGAAAATACACCGGTTTAAAGGAAAAAGGCTATTTGAAACAGCAATATAATTTATATGTTACCAAATGGCTTCACGTTTAAAAACATTTTTTGCAATATTAACATCATTATTTCATTTTCAGTAGATAAGGACACAATGTATATAAATATTTAAACGTTTCACGTGCTTCCTTCACATTTACTGTTTTAATGATTTGACTGTGGCATTTATTAGGGCACCTTTAGCACAAATAAGCCATAAATAAATATTCACATTTTTTTGGCATAAAAAGGTTTAAAAAATTTCCTTCATCCAAAACTGTCATTTTTTTCTTCATCATTTACTCACAGCCATTTCAAGCCTGTTACTCTTATCCTCTGTGGAACACAAAGAGGTTGTTTTGATAAATATTTAGGTGTTTTTGTGTCCATACAATAAAAATGAATGACAATGTTGTTTAGTTACCAACATACTTCAAAATATCTTTGTGTTCATCATAAGGAAAAAGTTCTACAGGTTTAGAATCACATGAGGGTGAATAAATGGAAGAGTCACAAACAACATGTTTTTGTATTTCCTTATTTCTTATGGTGCCACCATTTGTTTAGAAATACATGCTCACGAACAAACTAGATGCATGACTTAATGAAGAGTTAACATCACTCTTTCTTTCTCTCTCTCTCTCATTTTTTTCTCACCTGCAGTTTGTCCCTCACCTCTTATCTAGTCCTGCACTTGTGAATGAGTGTATGTGTATGAGAGTGTCTTTAAATCAATGCAGCATACTTTATAGGCTGTGACAGCCCACCCTGCATGATCCATAGGAGTCCAGTGTATACTTGCATGTCTGCTTGCCAAAAGCTCCATCTGCTAGCGCTCGGCCGGTGGCACTGTGGTTTGTATCCGTTATTCATTATGGCTACGCTGCTTTCTGTGACGATTCTTGGTTTAACTCGCCAGATCAGGTGCTGAGAGCTATATTTACAAACTGCTGCTGTTATAGGTATAACATCATTCAGAAAGTTTTCACAGCAGAGGAATAAAACGAGAAGTTTCTCAGGGAAGTATTTTACAACGAAATAAGGAGAAATATTTGTGTTTAATTAAGGGATTACATTTAATATAGCTTTTCTTTACAAAGCTTGATATTACACACACCTAGTTCAACAAGCAGGCAAATATAGGCAAACAAAAAGAGCCCTAAACTTTACATTAAGTTAACAAGCGATATTAGTAGTAACTTATTTCAGAAGTTGAACAATTTTGGTTGGACATAAGGAAATGCTTCATTTAAATATATTTAATTTTTAGAGAAAGTCTCACGGCATGTTAAAAATATCAGTGTTTTTGACAGAAAAAGACAGACATTCAAACTAAATATATCAACATTTCCAAATAATAATGTTTCTGCCATTTAATTTGAATAAATATCTCCCTCTTTGTGTTTTTTATGCTGTCACACCTGTAAAAAATAATGACACAATAGAACATTCACAAGCATTATTTCCAATTTTGTGGCATCCATTTTCCTATCATTAATAAATTCTCTATGGTGCAACGTCATAAAACACGTGATCCTGAATCCTGCTTGTCTCTTTCACATCATCATTCTTTACAGTGGGAAAACCAGGAAGCCTGAAAAAGTTGAGTACTTCCAGCCTCCCATTAAGTTGCCTCTCTCTAGTTTGAGGTACGCCTTGTCTCCCCTCTCCATGATCACAAGCCCAGCATTAGTGGCTGCCTCCCGGGTCACATCCTGGTCTCCAGCAAATGCTGAGATCATTGGCCATCCATTCAGCATCAAACTCACCTGTGATGTAAAAACATAGTGAGTGTGAGTGACTGAGTATGAGTGAGTGAGTGAGTGTGAGTGAGTGAGTATAAGTGAGTGAGTATAAGTGAGTGAGTATAAGTGAGTGAGTATAAGTGAGTGAGTGAGTATAAGTGAGTGAGTGAGTGAGTGAGTATAAGTGAGTGATGTTTTTGATTATATATGAAACATAAAAGTTCTACTAACATTCTTGCAAGAACATTTTTCATTACTTTAGGAGAACGCAAGCGAGCGTTCTAAGAACATTTCCTGTTACATTTTCTTCTTTAGGAAACTTCCTGTGTATTTTGGCTCATGATACTGTACCTGTATGGTTTGTCTGTTGTATGCCTTCACCACATGGAAGTTAAAGCTGTACACCCCTCGCCTCGGAGCGAGAAAGATACTGCTCTCCTGGTCAAAATGACTGCCCACGTTCACCAAAATCTGACAAAGACACAAAATCAACAGAGTAATACTGAAATTAATTAGAAAAAAGTTGAAGCTGTAGTAGTTTTTAACTTACCTGGTCGAAGTAGATGATCATGGTACGATTGCTCATGTCTGTGGGCTCATGGTTTGTTTGGCGTGTGGCAGAAAAGGCCACGCGTCCAGTTCCTGAGCGCACGGACATGCCCAGTGCATTCCCTGCTGGCTCTGAGGAGGGCGTAGAGTCACAGACTACCAAACATTTGCCCTCCAGAACTATGGGCTCAGTGTCATTTTGCCCTCGCACCACTAGAGGGCCTAACAGAATAATTAAACATGGGAGTAACATGGGCAGCCCAGCAGGAGGACTAGCAGAGCTGGGCAGCATTATCTTAATTATTACTTGTGATATCTCAGCTAAAACGTGGCAAATACGTCCTTCGATCTGAAGCAGGTTGATTCTGTAAACGCAGTGCTGCGGAAAGATCCACAACTACCACAAAATAACAGATCTTAAAGATGTCCTTGTTTCTTCTTTTCACCCTCAGCGTGTCTTTCTCTCAGTCTCTCTCTTCTGCACTCGCCCTGTTGTCTGTCACGGTTTCCCGATGAAGATCTACTTCTGTGTCTCGTTAAACTGCCTGTAGGGGACCAAAGGCAAGGACATTTAGAAGTTTCTCATCATCAAGAAAAATCCATCATCATAGCCAACCTGTGAAACGAGAGAATGACAGAGAGAGAGAGAAAGAAGGTAAGAGGAAGTCCACAAGGATTTTCAGCCAACAGGTATGCTTGTGTGGGAGGAGGAAGAGGAGCGGTGGAGGATGAAGATCATGAGGTAACAGTTTGGATGGGTTTCAGCTGAAGGGAGCAGCATCCAGGAGAGAGTGAGAACAAGAGAGAGAAAAAAGAACAACTCCACTGAGAGACCATCTGTCTAGAACACGCTTTCTCTCCCCTCCTGACGTTCAACAACATGCAGGACTCTCTCCCCTACACAGACACTCTATCTCTCTCTCTCTTTGCTTATTGGCTGAACTACTCTCTCTCCTCTGTGTCTTGGCACATCGGAATGTCACTGATATTAAGATGCTTTACAACAAAAATATCTTGAAGAAAATAAATAATCTAAGCAAAATAAAATTGCGACTCACTGAATTATCATTCAGGTCATGTTTAGAGTCTTAATGAAGAAGCGCTTTTACAACAGTCAACTTTTTGATGCAAGATGTGAGTCGAACCTTCAACCTCACATCAATAAGAAATATTTCTGTTCAATTCTATTTATGCTATTTAATCACAAGCTAACAGCTTAATGCCCAAAACTCCATTATTACATTACTAAAAACATAGCTTATTTTAAGTATTTTTTTATGCATATTTACTGTTATTTAGGACATACCATTACTGTATTTAACAGTAATGTAAAACTGCAAATCCAAGCATCACAAACCAGATTTTTAATTAAGCTTCTTCCTTAAGGATTAATCTAAGACCAAACAAATAAGTTCTTAAGCTTTTTGTAGTAAAATAGGAAAATCACCTGAATTAGTGGGACGTCCTTCAGTTTCTCAGGTGGAATGATGAGCTTCTGCAGGACTTACGAGAAACACTGAGCATGACAGCTAACCGATCCTTCTACTCATCCTGTCTTCCAAAGACACTCCCCTCCTTGCTCCACCATCCTCCTCTCTCTCTCTCTCTCTCTCTCTCTATCTCTCTCTCTCTCTCTCTCACTAATAATCATATCAATGTAGCCATTTTACTCTGACATATATGCACTAGGGCAAAATGACATTTGTAGCTATAAATGATAGCTCACATCACATCCTGAGACACTGTCTGAAATCATGACACTAATCAAAATGAGATAACAGCCCAACTGACACACAGCACATAACCGCAGCCAATATGATCTAATAACACAATAACTTACACAGACCAAAACATCTTATGCATCTAAGTGCGAACAAAGTAACAGGGTTTAAGAAACGCTGTGACATCTTTAGAGTTTTACAAATACAGAAACCTTTAATGTTCTGAAAACTTATACCATCATAACAATGAAATACGCATACATGACCGATTCCAAAATGAGTCACGATGGGCACATTTTTAAACACTTTTTCCTGTTCCATTTATATTCTGCATAAAAATATGTAGTTTGTTAAAATCAGAGAAGAAAGAAGCACCGCTCTGATGCTTAAATTAAATGATAATTTAAGCATCTAAAATTATCATTTTAGATGCTTAACTGCTATTTAGAGTGCCGAGATCTCTAGATGAGGGTTTAATGTACTCATTTTTGTGGAAACAAATTAAACCAAAATTGACGTTGTTTTGTACGTAGCTTTTTACTAGCCCATGCACCTGCCGCCTCATTTTACCAGAACGGATCACATATAACTGCAGAACTAAGAACTGTTACTTGAGACTTTGTTGTCATAAACATAGTTATTTAAAGTTATGCTTCTAATATCGATGCTACATGTACAGCAGGTGTCAGCAGGTGCTAGCTTATATTAGCAACAGTTGCCAACTCTGCTGGTCTGAATCCAATGAAAAATATATGTATTAGATTACAGTTTTTAAACATAAACCTGATTAGGAAAAGCTCAAAAGTCACTTTTTGCTGCTTTGTGGCTCTTCATGAAATAAATGTTTCAACTGCAAAGTTGTTTCCAGTCTTGGCTCATATGGGAATGTTGTCATATTTTCTTGAGGACTGTCACCCTGCTGTTCAGTTCTGGTTTGTAGAGGCCAAAGCCCAGGCAGACGGGCTGTGTGAAGGTGGTGCTGAACCTGTATAAGGGCAGGAGGGTGGAGGCTGGTCCCACCTCTGAGAAGGTGATGGAGCCAGAATCATAGTCCAGGGCAACTGCCAAGTGGGTGCCAGACATTTTTGTGGAGAGACGAGTTCTCTTTCGGTTATGCCAGGCAGCGAGTTTCCGTTCCCGCTGCTGTGTAAGACTCCAGGATATCTGATTCAGCGAGACAAGCCAAGAGTACAATCATCAGTCAATACCCAGCTAACAATTTTAGCTAACAGCTAACAGTTTCATTAAGTAACAAAATCACCCAGTTTTGAACATGATATTAAGATTAATGCTTGGATAGAGGATTTATTTCTGACTAATTAATAACTACTTAAAAATAACATTTTTGATATGCAATATAATCTATTAACTTTTATAATTTCTATTAACTTGACATTCTGCAGAAACATTTTAATAACTTTGATAAAACATTTGTCCCTGTTTGCCTGGACTTCTGACATGATATTCTGAGAATGAATAGGTTGATATTTACTTAGTTAGACAGTATAAACCACATTCATAGCTGGACAGTCAGAAATATAGATGCAAGTGAGTTTCACACTTTACCTCGTTGCAGCCAAACGCTGTCCCTTCCTTTGCTTTTCTTGGAATGTTGCGGTACGTCACAGCTATATCCCAGAATCCCTCCACCTCCAGCTCCCAGTAGTGGGATCCTGAGGAAAACACCTGAGAGGACACCACCTGAGACCAGTGATAGAAGCGGTCAGGATGTTCAGACACAGGCAAACGACTCCTCGCCCTTAATACTGATCGCAGATCAGCAGAAACATTTAGGAGAGGATGGGCTGAGTTTTTGTCCAAGGTTAGTGGACTGCTTACTAAAAAACAAGAACATGCTATTAGTAACTTAACCACTAGATGACACTATTGGACAAGGAACTATTGGACACCATTGAAACAACGCTTAAAAAGAAAAACTTAAAATAAGTGTTTAAAATAAGTGTTGCGTTTTAGTGAAACCTGCTGTGTTATCGCGAGAGTTCAATCTGTGACGTTTCTTCACGCGTCATGTAAACAAACATGCGTGTAGCGCCATATTCAAAATGTCACTTAAACACCAAACTAAGTATTTTTGTTGTATTTTCATGTATTTTAATGTGTTTTATATCATCTTCTATTTATTTCTCGTCTGTTTTCTCCGGATAAATTGTTCGTACGGTCCTGGCGCGACATGAAGGTAAGTTAATAACCAAACCGATGCTGTTATATAGCCCATGTAAATAAATCACTTATATTCATTGTGGGATGTTGGCAGCCATTTTAAATAATGTTTTGTTATCCGTGTTACTGCATAATTTAGTAAAAACCATGTGGGCTTTATGACTAAATATTAAAGAGACAGTTTGTCCACATGTTTATCCTTCACTTGAGATTAATGTCAATACAAACCTGTTTGACTATTTTATGGACCACAAAAGAAGATTAAGAGAAGTAACTGTACAACAACTATGTTGATTTGATGTGATTTGGTGTCCACACAATGGAAGTCAATGGGTGCCACTGTTGTTTCAATATAATCTATATAAATGGGCCATACCTTTCATTCAGTTTTAATTGTCTTTATTAAACTGTTAAARCKGAAATGATRTAWGMWKTTTATGTTTKWYCCATAATTTGCAGTTTTACTGTCAAAAAGTTAATTTTCCTAAAAAGYTTAACCACATTTATTTAAACCYTTAYCATAACAGTCARTGTTCTTGACCCAAGTAAAATTATTTTGTACTAGTATTGTGACTGTTAAGGACAGTGAATGAGATGAGAATGAGACTCACAGATATCTCTCTTCAGCTCAATCAGGCAGCGCAGGGTCTCAGCTATAAACTCCCTGTATTTATTTTCCACATTTTCAAGAACACGTTTCTTATTTATATTCGGCTGAGTCGGTGCGAACGGCGGCGAGTTCAGCTCTGCTATCATTCTGAAATGCAGGACACACAGATTAATGCTGTCCACACTCGCAATAATGCTGTTTCTTTGACATACAAACTAACACACTCCAACTTCTTAGAATCACAATCTACTACAATCACCACTGAAACAATCACAGTTCATCTTAAGACTTACTGCGAATTCTCTGACTGGAATGCCTGTGGAAAAAAAACTACTATGAAACTCATTTGCAGGAATTTGTAAGAGTTTTAGCATGTTATTTTTGGTCTGTAGTTTTAATTGTACAAAGGTACAACTTCTGGTGTCTAATTAAAAATGAACTTTATCTCAGCAAACACAGACCTGCCAGTTTTAGGGAGCGCTCATCCAAGTTAAATTATAGGTTTTAAGAAAAAGGGCGTTGGATGGTCTTGATGTGAAGATGTTACGGGTTTTATTGCAGTGCAGCAGTAACAAACCTCAGATTCAGTGAAGTCAGACTAAACATTATAAACCCAAACCTTTTATGTCATTTTATAGACTGTTTGCCTTCCACAATGTAAATGAAGGCTAACAGAAGATACAGAAGATACATAGCTGCACTCCTGTCTACAACCTTCAGCTGTGATGTTTACCAAAGATTTGAGAGTAGAATGTAGCTTTAAAAATAATATTTCAAGAGCTGATTGCAATAAAATCTACATGATAATGCAGTTTAATGTTATAAAATACTCTATGTGTAAATATGGTCATGGTTATTCAACAGGCAATGTGGAAGAAATGTTAAAGAATGATTCTGATGTGATATGATTTTTATAAATGTTAATACAAACATTTATAAATGTAAACAGCTATTATGGTACTGGTTGGTTGGTGGTGGTACATTTGAATGAGCTTTAAACATTAATTGCGATATTGAAACACTGTTAATGAAATAATTATATCTTTGTCTAACAGAAACATGGCTTACACCAGATCAGATCACCAGGCCAGTAATAAGTAAGTCTCTCCTTGTCTAAAACACAGCAATCTGAATGTTAAACAAGGCCAAAAACATTATTATATCAGTCCAGTGTGATTTTTGATATGCAATGTTTGCTTTCTCTTTTCCACAGTATCGTGAAGTTCATCCACATACCCAGATTAACAGGAAGGGGTCACTCTCCTCAAGCAGAGAGCCCAGGAACCGGTGGACATTCTCTGTCTGGCTGAGATCGTCTCTCATTTTGCTGCAGTCCTCTTGCACACTCTGTAACGCCAGCTGTCTCTCCTGCTCAGTGATGTTGGTCACAGCTGACACCAGTCTGTCCACGTGGGCCTGCAGAACCGAGCCCATCTGTAACACCTGAGACACGTCACTCAGAGAGGAGTCCTGCTAGAAACACAAACAGAATGCCCAAAAACCTTCTGCTCTGCGTTGCTAATAATTAGTTTGCTAATAAGTAGCTTGAACTTACTGTGACGGTGCGACAAGCTTCCTGGTGTTCCTGAAGTATCTTCTCTGCTTGCTTTAATTTCTCCTCTGCTCTTTGGAAATGTCTCTGCAATGTGACCTGTTAAACAAATCAGTAATTCCCACAACAATACTTCCTCAAATCAGCCTGTAAAATCAGTATATTTTGTGTGTGGTTGTGGATTTCACTCTGTGTTGTGTCTGTTAGCTCTGAGGGCATCTGTATGCTAACGTTCTCCTCAAAGTTGACAGAAATAACCCACAGCAGATGAAGTTAACGGTTTCTTCCAGGAAAGTGGAGTAAAAATACAGAAGAATTTTTGTACAGACTGTAGAACGAGAACCTTGCTCCATCCGAAGCCACCGGGAAGGACTAGCAAGCAACAAATCATGGTTTACGGCTAAGACCATGAACTACAGCCAACCGGCTATTTAAAGTAAGACATGATTCCTTTTCCAATACATCTTGTCCTGCTGCAGTAGAAAACAACAACACAAAAACCTTACAATAGCTTTAATAACTCACTGTATATTCTTCCTGCACTTTTCTCATCGCTTTCACCAGGTGTTGAGAGTGCCGTCCCTCCAGGATGCAGTCGGCACACACATACTCCATATCATCCATGCAGTAGTACCGGAAGACTTCCTGATGGGTGGGACACCTGCGACGGGATATGTCCGTCAGTGGCTCCACCAACAGGTGCGCGTTGAACGCGGGCAGCCGCAGGTGCGGTTGCAGGTGCTGCTCGCACAGAGAGATCTCGCAGCGCAGGCAGGTCTTCACAGCGACACGTTTCTGGGTATCGTCACATTCCTCGCAGCAGTCACAAAACACCATCCCCTGCTCCTCCAGGCACTGTGGGCATACGAATCTGCTCCTGTCAGAAGCAGCAGTCTGGCCCCAAGCATCTCGCACACAGGCCGAGCAGAAGACGTGGCCACAGGGAAACGGCTGAGCTCCACCAAACAGGTCACGACACATTGGGCACATGTGTGTTACCTCCACAGAGCTCATGACAGCTGGAAATTCAGTTCAAACGTGTGAACATGTGAGAAAATTAACCGCAGACATTTTACAGTCAAGCACAGAATGTTTCCATTAAGTAACAAAAGCATAAAATATGTTATTCTAAATGTTGTAAGAATGTTCAAAACATCCATTTTTTTAGACATACTTAAGGTTAATGCTTGCGTGCAAAAACATTATTTAAACTTTTTTCTTTAAATTCTGTAATGTTTTTAAAACGTTCCACTAATGACTTTAGAATAACGTTTATGAATACCATGTCCACAGAAATAACAAGAGCTGTCTGAGGGTTACTAAATCATATAGACCTAAATAAATATGAAATAAGTACAAAAAAGCCACTAAGGGGAAGGTTGTTAAACTAGGTTACATGAAATCAAACGCCACAGTGAATAAAACCCACACTTAGTACAAACTAATCCTCACTGTTTGGTTAATCTGTCGCTTAATCAACTATCTATAGACTGTTCCATTTGACTTCTGGTTAAATGAGGTAACTGTTTATATAAATATTTATTAAAGGCATTAAGACTTTAAAGGCGATCTGTTTTTAATGCTATGTCACCTTCATGTACACTGACAATTTCTGTTTTAGACACTGACAATTACTGACTCCCCTAAAACGATAAACACTAACTATCAAAACTTGTTTGTTTCAGCTTTTCAACCAGCCTGACACAGAATCATCGACTGCCAACGGTGTGACCATGTCTTCACAAAATATCCCTGCTGGAAATACGACAACCTGACTACTGGAGAATCAAATTCTCAGTGGCCTCCTGTAGTTCATGGTAAATATTAACCTGCTGTTTGTAAATGTTTGAGAAATCAGACTTACCTTTTTGCTTTCAGTTTGTAAGATGCAGTATTGAAGCTCAAGTGTGCGTGTTACACCGAGGCAGCTGGTTTATCCTGTGGCCTCTTAACCAGACTGACCTTACAACACAGAAACTGCTAAGCCATCACATGACCTGCTTCTGCAGTAGATGCGTGAGGGTTGAGACAGAAGCAAATACACTGTTTTCTTTTAGCCGATGGCTGCTTTTTTTAAAGATATATATTTTGGTTTGTTTATTTGTGGGTGTGTCTTTATTGTTACACTGACTGAATCAGTTTCAGATGTATATGTGTGTATTTTAATACACTGAGTGGTATGATGGGTTAACTGGGGTAGCTGTTGACACCTGTGGATAAAATGGCGACTGGTTGAATTCAGACCAATACAGTTTAGAGAAAGAAAACTTACTTCTTGTTCCACCTTGTGCTAAATTAGCCTCACTAGCTAAACACACAAATGCTCAGATGTTGAAGTTCAAGAAACAAAACAGAAACATCAACATACTGACACGTTTTTATTATTATAACCATTATGATCATCATCAAACTAATCCACGTTTTCTCATTGCATCCCTCACACAGGACTGAAATCGGACCAGAACAACTTCTGGGGCTGGTTAAAACAAACCCGACGTGTTGGGCTCGTTAATTATCCTGCAGAGACGGTGTCGGACCGGACCGACAGACTCACGGACAGACACCCGTCGATGCTGCAGCGCCAGTCTGCTCAACAAAGGCTCAGGCCGGGAGAGGGCCATTTTCCCAAATACAAAGAGAGCAGACGGCGAGAGGGAGGGAGGTGTGGACTATGGGAATGACAGGCACAGCCAAATGCAATATTTCGATATCGCAATGTGCCATTAACCCAAATACTCAACAGTGGGCGATAAATCAGCTCTCGCGACCGCAACAAAACACACACAGCATTAAAGCCAATACAGCAAATAAATAATGTAGATGGCGGAGTGTCTGCTGTCAGAGCCGACTGCGCATCTCGGTGGCAAGATGCCGGAAGAGCAATGATCATATTCGGACCCAGATAATCCTATAATTTTACAAAGGGATGTGAAAGACAATCGTCTGCTGGTAAGTAGCTTTGATGCTATTTGCAATGGCAAAACCAGACGTGCACGTTGCGTCCAAGTGGCAGGTAGTCATAGGAAAATATGAATCATAATTGGTTATGATCATAGCGCGCGCGCAACAGGTCGCGCGTACAGTAGCGCTGTAGTCGCGCGTGCATTTGTCTGACGTAATTATGACATTTCTGCATGGCATCACGAGACAGATCACGGCATGTGCTGATATGTTATTACATGTTATTATGGCGCTTTGGGCACGATTGTGAATATAATAACGAAGTATTGAGTTTTTCATGCAGTATGTATTTTTTGCTGGCCATGATATTTCAAACACGTGATTAATGAAGGCATAGATAACTGCTGTAAAATCCCGGTTATAATACGTAATACTAATATAATAGTTGATGACAGTATAACGCGTGTTAGTTTTGGCAAACAGACTTAAAATGCATTTGCAACCGGTTCAGGTTTGATGCTATTAAAAAGACTCGTTGATATTCATTGAACAATGACATTGAAATGAGAACCGCAGGCCGGTGAACTGAAGGCCTGTTGATCTGAGCTGCAAGTTTTTGTCTTTTGTCTGAAAACCAAACATCAGACAAAAATGCAATAAGGTAACGATGAATTAACGTGGTGGGATTTTTATGCAACAAGTTGCAAAGAAAATAACATTGAGTGTTTAGCATGAAATACACTTCACACTGTATTTCAGCCTCGTTCGTTGTTACTGGATATTTAGCAATGCATCATTTTTTATTGAGATTTAAAGAAGGTTTGGGAACATGTCTCTAAACTTGGGGGATGAAGAGAAAGGAGGGGTGTATGCATGAGTAGGTGGTGGTCTGCGTTATTTGAATGCGAATGTAGGAGAACAAACTGAGACTGTGTTTGAGAGAGAAACGGGAAAAAAGGAGGAGTGTTGTCTTTGAATTTTAGTTAGACACTGAATAGACACAGATTTACTTTGCCAAGTACTTAGTTCACTTTTGAGGCATTGCCTGTTCATGTGCACTTGGTATTTAGCCATTTGTTTCAAGTGTAAATTATACGTTGCTTTTTTTGGATTGTTTGTAAGAAAAGACTAAGTGATTTTTTTGTTACAGTACCAGTTTTACAGTAATTTAGCACCAAAAGATTTTCAGTCTAATTCAACCCATGGGCCAATTTGCCATTGACTTTCCCTTGCATCATGTCACGCCGGAAACAGAAAAGACCTCAGCATTTTTTCAGCCCCATCCTCAACACTTCATGGCTTCAGCATGGTGAGAAATGTTTTAGTTGTTTCTGTCAGTGGTCTGTTTGCTAATGTCATTGGCTGACATCATCGTATCTCTTTTGTTCTAAGACTATAAATCAAATTCTGTATCCGCCCAGATTAGACATGACATGCTTGGCTAATAAAAGTTTTTACAAAATATCTGATCCAATAGCGGAGTGGACCTTAAAAGCAAGGAGATTACGCTGGATTTTGGAAAGAGGATAAGCAATAGGTTGTGGAAAAGGTGGACCACATTGGGAAAAGGAGCCACTTGAGTGCTGTAACTGGAATGGCATGAGTCTTCATTGTCTCCATGAGGCTTTGTGGTCGTGCAGTCAGGCATTAACTGCCAGGAAGTACGTGCATAAGAGGGTCTTGATGTGTGACTTAAATTCTAGAGTTCCTCAAGTACAGCAACCTTTGCATGCATCACAGCTCCTGCTACATGAGTGTGTGTTTGTGTCGCTAAGTAGTTTCTTTTAAATCTATTACAGTATGTTTTATCAAAGTCAAAGTTAGGTTTGTTGTCATTTTGCAATATGTGTGTTAATCAAGTTCTTTTGTGTATGGGTCCAATGCTTAATTTTACTGCTTTTAAGTGATCTTAAAGTTTTTACTGGTGAAAACCATGATGCTAACATTTACTGACCTTTCAGGCTTCACTGGTTTAGGACAGAAGATTTGTTTAAATATATGAGTTGTAACTAACAGCCCATATTCCCTTACTCAGTCTTGTGTGTTTCTGGAGGGTGGGTCGGTGAAGGGGTTTGGGAATTTGGTGGCAAGGTTCATTGTCCATGTTCATGTGTTGCTGTGGTAACAAAGTTGGCTGTTAGCGGGTGCAAAGAGCATTGTAAGCCGGACGAGGGATGGGATTTCAAATCAGAGGGAGTGAGGGTGTAAAAAGAGGGGAGGAGAGAGACACCCGTAAACAGGGCTGGCTGATGTTTGAGGCAAATAATGGGGTAAAAATGAACAGCACAAATTAAACTCACATTCTTTAGGCTTCACGAAGGAAACAAAGTTTAGTTTAATATTCAGATTAATGATTATTATTAGTGCTCAAATGTTGTAGAAGATTTTGGCTTGTGTCAATTTTGATTGACACAATGTGTGTTACCTTTTCATGTTTAGGTCTTTATACATCCTATATTTCCCTGGTGATGCTTGTAAGCAGTGGGGTGAAAGCAAACAAGATAACAACAACATTAAGGAAAAGACTAAGGGCTGGTAAATGTGTTTGAAGGTTGATAAGGTTACAAACCACTGGGTTAGTCGGCTCACCAGCATCATGGGAACAATATGTGCCAGACAACAAGCAAACAACATGCAAGTAAAAAATAAATAAACATGTTTAGCAATATAATCTGCTTTCCCTTTAATTACCAAATCATTGCTTACTAATTTAGAATTAGAGTGCATTCTACTGAGGAGAGACAAGTATAGTTATCAGGAGGTGAAGTTGGTGGTGAGGCTGTTTTTTGGTCTCATGTTTTGGCAATACAAATGATGTATGTATCTGATTCAGTTAACAAATCTGTTTAGTGTCAAATAATGGTTATCAGTAATTATTTTCAGAATTGCTCCTCTTTGAATGTACGGTATGTAATAATATTTAAAAGTCTGTAAAAGCAAATTACATTTATTCATTTGGAAGAAATTATTTATCTGTTTATATTTATAATTATCAATTATATTTATCAAATTATATTTATCTGTACAGCAAATGTTACTGCTAAGTGTTTCATAGTGGACAAATCCTTGTGTAAATATTTTTTCTTTCTCTGATTTCTTAGAGGAGCAGTTGGCAGTGAAGTCCCTCACCTCTACTCGTGCAAAGAACTCTTCCTCCACTTTCTCATCCTTTACAACACAGAGCTGCAAAACTCCCTTGAGCCTGAACCGAGCTGTAGAAGACCTTACAACACCTTCTCTGTCCACAGCCAGCCCTCCCGTCTCTCACACATCCTGCCACCTCACCTTGTCTCACCTTGCCCAGACACCTGACATCCCACAATCCTGCATTTCCAGACAAACCACTAATCGGCTTATGTCCACCACTGCTCTACCGGTGCTCTCCACCCACAACCGCACTCACTCACCCATGGCTTCTCCAAAGTTAGGGGTTTCAGCTACCACAACCTCTTCTTCATCCTCCTCCTCTGCTGTTTCTCTCTGTGTGCCTCCACATCCTGGAACCCCCAGTCCTGTGCCCAGGGGTCCCCCAAGCCCAGTCACACCCTCCCCCAGTCCGAGCACAGTCCCCCCAGCGCCGGCATGTGCGCCTGTCAGCATTGCTGTTATTCTCGAGGAGCTGCGTGTGCTGCAACAGAGGCAAATTCACCAGATGCAGATGACGGAGGAGATATGCAGGCAGGTTTTGAGACTGGGAGGAGCAGAGTGTGAAATGGATTCAATGCCATTAATGCTGCCATCTCTGTCGCAGCTCTGTTTGAAAGGTTCTGATCGCAACCCCATCATACACTCTCAGCCGAATCCGTCACCTCCCCCTACATCTGTAGCTCCCCTGTTAGCATGTTTCTCATCTCTGCTTCCTCCTCAGACCACCTTAAAGTCTTCTAAGCACACCCACCCCCTACTGAACATCCTATGCCCCCATAAGATGCAGTGTGACAGTGGCGTAATAACTGCAGCAAACTTTAACAGTCAGACAAATTCTCTCTCTTCCACGTCCACATCAATGTCCACAACTGCTGCATCAAACCATTCACTGCCGCTTGCTCTTGGCCTACAAGCTCAAAATGAGAAATCATCATCTAACATCACAGGGGCCAGTGGGCAGAGTAGTCTGACTTTCCCAAACCAGGCTATGCCAGTAGCCGCTATGCCTTCAGCTCCTTCCCAGGATACAAAACTGCCTGCACAAGGAGGTGCAACTTCCCTATTGGCAGGACGTATGCAGCACGCATGTCGTTTTTGTCAGAAACTCTTCAGCAGTGATTCATCCCTGCAGATACACTTACGCTCACACACAGGGGAGCGCCCTTATCAGTGCCCTATATGTTTCAGTCGCTTCACCACACGAGGAAATCTTAAGGTGCACTTCCTGCGCCACCGTGAGCAAAACCCTGAACTCTCTTTTTCACTGTTTCCATATTCTCTGTTTGCATCTGTGACAGGATCAACAGGAGGATCAGCACAAACTCAAAGCATGTCCTCCGCCAAAATGAGTGCTGCTCAGAGACATCATAAACAGCAAGCAGAGGATGATCAGTGCGGTGAAGTTTCTGAGGGTGCTACTAGCTCACCACGCACCACGGCATCTTCTCTACCTCTGCCTCCTAGCATCGATTTGGCTCTACTGACCACAGCACACTCTCTCCTTCAGCTCAACCGCACATCTGCTGCTGTAGCCTCTACATCCTCTTCCTCTTTGATCACATCCTCATCATCTTCCTCTCTTGCCTCTACTCTTCTTTCAGCACCAGCCTCATCCACCTTCTCTGTTGCGGGGGTGTATAAAGGAAAACAGCAGCATTTTGATGAGAACACCCCTCCAATTCCAACCCTGCTCCCCCATTCTGCTTACTCACAGCTTACAAATTTACCCAAAATCTTCTTTCCAGCATCTTCCACCCACCATCATGCAGCTCACGGGTTCCTCAGGCCCACAGCTCCATCAGGAACCTTCATGTCAGCCGCACAACAACACATCACATTCCCCTTCACAGCTTCCTCCACAGTTACATCCATCACCACCCCAACATCAGATACATCAAAGTTGCAGAGGCTGGTGGAGAAGTTGGAAAAAGAACCACATGGTCAGTCTCACTGGGCATCATCCATTGGAGAGACCTCCACCAGCAGCTATAGTGTAGCAGGGGGATTAAACTACAGCAGCAGTAGTTTAATGACTACAAATACTTTTAGTACAAATGTGGTCACATCACTGCCATCATCTACAGTCCAAATACCATCATCTCTTTTCAGCAAGGAATCACCATATCTGGGACTCATGAATTCTGCTGGAGCACTTGCTCCCAATCAGTGTAGCGTGTGTCTTCGGGTGCTAAGCTGTCCCAGAGCGTTACGTTTGCACCAGGCTACCCATTTAGGTGAGCGCCCATTCCCCTGCAAGCTGTGTGGTCGCTCTTTCTCAACTAAAGGAAGCCTTCGAGCGCACCTCGCCACCCATCGAGCGCGCCCACCAAACAGTCGTGCTCAGAATTCGTGCCCCTTATGCCAGAGGAAGTTCACCAATGCTCTTGTGCTGCAACATCACATCCGCATGCATTTAGGTGGACAGCTACCACCAGAGCATCTGCCTGATAACTCTGCAGAATGTGATAGTTTGTCCGTGTCTGTAGACCTTCCTGCTTCAGAAATCAGCCCTAGTGCTGCTAATGTTCAGCTACTACATGGAGATATAGAAACAGTGTCAGATTCTAAATGTTCATTTAGTAATCCTGACCACCCTCCTGTCAGTACTGCTCCCAACGTATGTCCCATAAACTCTGGTTCACCAGGTCCTACACAACCTTTTGACCTAAGTTTTGACCGTTCCATGAATCCAACCATACATTCACCTCAAACAGACAGAATTGATCCCTCTTCAGTTGAATCTACTTCCTCCCTTGTTCCTCCAGTCACCCACTCAGTCTCAGCAAAAACAGACCCCCCTGCCACTAATGAACTGTCTTTTAAACTTTCCAGCAACATTGCCTCCTTGGAAGATACAAAGAATTCATCTTTACAAACCAATGCACATGGAGATGACTGTCAATTTAAGACTGAAAACAGATCACTTCTGCCTGTTCCTTTCACTGGATCGAGGTCTAATTTAGAGGATCTTCTTGGTGTTCAAGCTCATAATTCATCAAGAGTTTCTCAACCAACATCAACCCCACCTGCTTTTCATCCTCTCAGCAGTGAGAGTCTATCTTCTCACCCAGTGCATCTAGTGGAGCCTGAGCAAGGCCAAAAATCTAAATCAATCTCTCAAGAGTCCAGTAAAGATGAAAAGATTGAAGACAAAGTACAGAAAACACCAAAGAACGTTCAAAGGATGACTCCAGATTTGAGTGTTAAAGCAGACACTTCAGACAAAACAGGTGAAGATGCAACGGAGGCTGCGCCCGAGGAGCCCGACTCAAAGGCACTGAAGACCATGAGAGAAGGTCACTGTAGTTCTATGGATAAAGCTGACATTAAAGATACAACAGCTCAAAAAGACAGAACAGAACCAAGTGTGTGCTTGTCACTAACTCCCAGTCTTCCACCTCCAATGCCAGAGAAAAAAACCTACCACTGTTCTGAATGTGGAAAAGAGTACGCAAGTCGCAGTGGGTTGAAGGTAAGTGACCCTCCTGAATATATTTAAGAGGCTATAACTGGCATCTGATAAGAATATACAATTTAATACAGAGTTAAATTTTTAAATCCTGTATATTAATCAAGAAATGTTCATTAGTTCATTTAGTTTCTGTGTGATTTGACAAGGACATTAAATTAAAATAGCGTCTCTTTTTGGATCTTCTAGGGACATATGAAGCACCACGGAGGAGTTGTGAGGACATCTCGTGCTCCTGCGAGGACAAAGGGTCCGGAGAGGATCTTGCAACATGAACGTCCTCAGACACACCATTCGACCCATCTGCCATCAGGACATCAATGAGCCAGTGAGCTCTGCTAAACAACAGCACCTGTCTGCTCGGCGCCAGGCTCGAATCTCACCGATCACAAACAGAGAAGAACCAAAAACACAATCTCACACACGTACCATTGCACACACACAAACATACAGGGTCATTTCATGGCTTTAACTAGGATGAAGTTCCTGATATTGCCCCAGATCCTTTTTTATTAAAATATCTGCATTGTGTATTTTAGTAAGTCCAAAATTGCTTGATGCTCTTTTAATTACAGATGGTGGAACATTAGATCTAGACATATTGTGAATATTGTGTTGTTCTGTAAATTATTTTGTCTGTGTGTAAGGTTGTAATGGTTTCGTTTGTTTCATTTTGAAGTAAAGGTAAAGTAGAGGTAGCTAATGTTTGAACTATATTTTTAGATGAGGAACAGATGAAAGTTACTATTTGTTAAAAAATTGCTGTCCACTGTAGCTCTCAAATCTCGTACAATGTGTCACCAGATTTGGCTCTAATTAAATAATAAACACTTGTTTTATGAGCGAATATGAAAGCAGTTTTAATATGCAAATGGGTTTTAAGAGCGACAGGACCCTATGGACGATCTGTTCCACCACCCAAAACTGAACTAATAATGTTTCTTTAACATTAAAAATGCATGCTGAGGTTTTAATCCGGCTAAAAAAGTTACCAACAATTAGACCACAATTAAACCACTTTTCATGTCTTATAATGAACTCGGATGTTTCGGCATAATCTGGAAGATTTAAACACCCATGGCGTCCTACTCAAATGTCTAGCAAAGTGACAATAAAGCTGGACATGTTAAACTGCTTTCTGAATTAACCAGTCCTTTTCACTAGTTAGTATATAGCACACTTAAGTCATTGTTACAAGCACTTACAATTGAGATGAAATGTTGAATTAGTATAATAAAATAAACAAGCACTTAAAACCAAATGACATCAAACTGTAAATATAGCCTGTCAACCTTTATCCATTGTGTCCATGTGCATCTTTTCCAGCTGTACAGTATTACACGATAATCTGTTCCTGACACCAACTAGACTAAAGAGTCAGTTGGGATTGTTTAACAAGCCTGTATGTTAGTCTGTGTAAACTCTTGTCACTTTGATAGTGTAAGTGTAGCTATTGAAAAAGGTAGAAATAAACAGACTGTTTCTGAGATTAACCACTAGCTTAAAAGATAACCCTTTCTATATTTCTTGGTGGAAATGTTTGTTTCTATGGTGATGTTTTTATTGTCTGAATTATTTACGTAAAAAGCTTCTCTTACAGTATGTATCTTCCATAACGATGAATTGGGTGTACGAGTCGCTGTGATTTATTTCAAGGTACAGAAAAAAATAAAAATCAGTGTATTCATAAAAGAAACATTTGCATGTGAAATTATTTTGACTCGGATAAGTGGATGGATGGAAATGACTGTTGATATTTTGAAGCAACAAAACATGCATGATACAACTAATGCATGCAGCTTTTAGCAGTTGCATTTGTAATTGCAATGTTTGAGACGTACGGCAGGCATGCATGTGTCTATGTGTCTATGTATATAAAACACCAATGGTGAACGTCCTTGGTGGTCCAAGGGAACGAGCTTAAATCCGTTCTCCTCCTAACACAATGAACCCTCTCTGTACTGCTCGTGTTTGTGCCACATCAAGTGCAGTGAGGGGGAAAAGTTGCAGCAACAGCAGCACCTGCGATGACGGGATTGCGGCAGAAGGAGGCAGTGTTGAATTTTTACGTCCGAGGTTTAGCGCATGTTTACCGGTGTCACTTTTAATAAGGAGAAGAACCAAGTTACTCATTTCTAAACTAAACCGCATTTTGCAAACAAGCTTAAAATGTAAATACTGCAAAAGACGCCCTTTAACAAAACTATCTATAAGTTTATAAGTTTAGCAAAACTATATACGTCTTTTAACAAGTTTTATCCACGATTCCCATTATATAATAATCGATTATATTATATAATTATATAATAATAGCGGAAGCTGTTGTTTGGTGCAAATTTACCGACGCTTCAGTCAATTGTAATGACAACGTTTATCAAGTTTAATCCGATCCAATGAATTATTTTGACATGTTTGTTCGCTTTAATGTTTCGACCAGTCGTTAAAGTCCCACAAACAGATGGTAAACACTAAACAAATGTCCTGAAAAGCCACGAACTTGTTTGGCAAACGCCAAACAAAAGCTTAAAGAGAAAATGGCAGATGTTGGGTTTTTCTTTGCACATGCAATGAGTTGGAGAAGTTGGGCGGATTGGGGTGGGCTGATGTAAAAGAGGAGGGCTTTCAGGAACAGCTTTTTGGCAACCCCTATCTAAGGACCACGTCTACAGCCCGGAGACCCAAGACTGAAATCTGAAGCAACTAGCGCGATGAAGGAGAAATAGGACAAAGATCATCAGATATTTCCAGCATAGTTTATCGTTAGACAACGTAACGCTGTAAAGCTTTAGTGCAAAAAGCAGGATTGCAGGCCGTCAGCGAAGCAGGTCAACGCGATGCGCAAATAATCGACAGCGGCGCTTGTTTACATTTGGAGAAACTTAAGTTTCTCCGGAGGGATCAAACTTTCCCGTCGCTTTGTTTCACTTGTTTTCGTGCAGCGTTATGTTCTGACAGTCAGAAAGTTCGGCAGGTTTATTAAAGATAACAAAAGTTTCTCAAGGGACCGATAGTTTTAAAGTATGACGTGCAGCTGGTTTGCGGAGCTTCTGCTCTTATTTCTGTGCGCGCAACAAACTTTAAGCTCCAACCTGAAACCCGAGGTGAGTATCGCGCCTTCATCACATCTGTGCATTACAATGATAACATGCATTTTTAGTTTTAGACCCATTTGATCCTGTCAGTGATAGTATAACGTCTTAGAGACACGCAGATATACAGATAATAAATGCCTTCGATTATGTGCAATATTTTAATATGCATCTTTATACTTTATGGCGTGCAGAAGTAATAAAATGACTTGGTTTGTATTGCATATTATCCATTAAACTGTGTAGTTTTCACGTGCTGAAGTTGATGAAAAGTGACCGATGTTTAATGGAAAGCTTAGGTAGATAAATCTTCAGTGCAGATGTATAGGGTCCCTTCAGACTCCATTACAGAAAACGACAAAATTGACTAAATTAATTGTATTATTTAATGCAAATGATCATAAAATGTTTTGTTGATGTAATGTATTGTTTTTCTTTACTTCTGTGTTGAAACTGCCCCAAAATCTGATCATTTTATAGTAATAGATTCTCCTTTGTTTTCTTTGAAATTGCTCATTTTATTTGTATTTCCATCAACGCTGAAAGCAAGAATAAAAATGAAGATGGATAATATTTTGAATGTTTATAATGTAGTGCAAAAAAAGTAAAAACAAAATTATATTGGTGAGATTTCATTGGCTGCCATTCAAAGGCATTATTCAGTGAGACATTTTGCTTCAGGGTTTAACCTTCAATATCTCAACCTTAAAGATCTCTCTGCTGAACAAAGTAAACACTAAGAAAGCAGTTAAGGATTCTGCATTCATGTGAGAGAAGAAGACCACAGGGTTTAAAAGATGCTGAGGGAGCAAAAGTAGGGCAACCAATCACCGCAGGAAAACAGGATGAACAGAAAAGTCATGAGTGTAATGTTGTGGTCAGGGAGGAATGATATGCTGAGGATGAGTTTGGTGGGGGTTTCTGTTCCTGTAAGCTGAGAGATATAATAGTCAACATCTGTCCTTAGTTACGGTTGAAAACGAGAGGAGGGGTTTAGACAGGGCGGGAAACAACTTTGTGGTCAACTTGGGCTAACAGGAAGTCATCACAATCATGCAGGAAGTTCTACTAATTCCTTAAGGATTTCCTTGTGGTATAGACTCATGCACACCTGTGGATTTGAAGGGTTTAGTGTCCATGTCCATTTCCTTTTGTTGTGAATGACACAGGAAAAGTAAACTGTGATTGTACTGGCACGCTAGTACGATGTTTAGGTTATTTTTGGTAGACTTCTCCTTACTGACGTTAGTGGCCATAAGTCATCAGATGAGTGATTCTAAAATTTAGGTAGAGCGTCCACAGAGATGTGAGTTTAAAGATACGTTGTGCATCATGGTGTTTTATTGGAATGCGCTTTAGGCCGCGGATGGCTAGTCACATCCTTGAAAGATCATAACCAGAGGAAATGGGCAGGGGATTTTCCATACGGCCTTGACCGCACTGTTGCTTTGAACAGATGTGAGATGGCGCTACTAGTTAGAGTTAGCGATGTACTGGGAAAGTGTTGGAAAGGAAGAGGGATGTTGATGGGGGTGGCAGGATGGCAGAAGAGACACAAAAGAGACCGGAAACCGAGGGGGACTGATCCGTTGTGGTGGGATGTAAATTATGACAGTCTGCATAAAGAATAGGAGGTACTGTAGGCTGTTAGGTGATGTCATTGCAGAAACAAGAGACTAACACAGAATGAAAGGCTAGCTACACTATAAATTGTCCACTTCCTGTGTCGCTTAGGGCCAAACCTCCCAGTGACCTGAAGTCTGAAACGTCCTTCTGTGATCCCCAGTCTCCCTATTAATGAGATTATTTTACTTTCATCCTGCAGGCCAAGTGTGAGAAGTTGATGTATTGCTTCATAAACAACAGCTGGTGAATTTGTACATGTTGTCTGGAAAGATGACACCTTCCAGAAGAAAGGAAAAACATTCCTCTTTTAAATCGTTTAAATCTTGCAAGTCTATGAATCTGCGCTGTGAACTTTGTTTTTGTGAAAGAATGATCATTGCACATTTTTGTATGAACCAAGTAATGTTAGATCAGCAATATCCAATCCTACTTCTGAGGGCTCATGCAGAACACAGATTGGACAGTCCTGTATTAGAGGTTAGCATTGAGTATATGAGGAAGATCTGATGATGATGCTATGTTAAGACTAACCAGCCATTGAGGTTCATCAGGTTAACATGAGCAGCTGAGTTTTCTATGATTAGGGCTGCATTCGATTTGGATTAACCGCACACTCACCCAGATTCTGTGTTGTTCCATTGGCTTGGAGTAAATGGAAGTTGTGAGTCATTTTTCCCTAAAAAAATTACACGCCTCGGTCTCTGTGATATTGCCACGCGTATGTGCTTAAAAACACATTCACATTGATGCTTATTGAGTCTTGATGCATAGAAAATGTGTTTATATGTAGAGAAAGATGTGAAAATATGGACCTAAGCAGACTTTATATTTCGCTATTTCCAAATTGTGTTTGCGATAACTTAAATGTGAGAACTTTTAAGAGAAGAGAAGAAAGTTTTACAGATGTTAAATAAGCTTAAGTATGTATTTGTTTGTGTTACACAAAATTCTTTTTGGTTTTCAGGGGCATTTGATAGGAAACCTGTTTGAAATCAGTCATTTTTTGTGACAGTGGTGCAGAGAATCATCATATAAATTTGGTCCCACCCATGTAATGCTACAGCGTTGAGGGACAGTGTAGCCAGTCATTCACATACATTTGGTGGTGAAAAACGAGTTAACTTTCCTGTTGCAGTTTAAGGGCCTTTCCAAGAAACGACTGAGGGTCTATGAGTTGGACAGGAAGTACAATGAAAGCTTGATTCTACCGTGTTGGGTTTAGTTTACAGCTTGTTTTTAAAAGACTTGAGAAACGTTGCACAACAGCACATCACACATGATGTTTTTCCTCTGTCTGTTGTGAAATACCAGGTTGTCTCCAAAATGTTCCTGATTACACATTATTTTCATCCATCACATTCCAAGCCATCCCCCAACATTTAATATCCCATAAGCGGACGACTTCTTCCTCATATGGCTGTAACAGTGGACCTTTGTTTGTGCTGTAGAAGAGTGTGAGTCACAGATGGCCAGAGGAACAACTGCAGCAAGAAACATCTTGTGATGGAAATGAATAAATAAAGATCACGAGGAAGTTAACGAAGAAATCAAAAATAAATCCAAAAATTCATGCTGAAATAAATAGAGTGCACGAGGAACCAATAAGTTGGACAAAACAGGAAGTTCTGCAATGTTTTTTCTAGGATTGCATCAACTTGGAATAGATGCCGTGAAGCATCTGATCGTGAACGTAATCGTGTCTGCTGCCAGAAACGTTCTGAAACGCATTGCAGAAACGTGACGCTCATAAAGCGCACCGATCACGCGGAGGAACCTTTGAGGTTGACGCTTTATTCGCATGGGTAAAATCCAGAAGACAAAAACCGCACAAATTACAGCAGCTAAATCATGTGATCCGCATGTTTTTCTCAGTTCTCATGGCCAGCAGCTGAACGAGGGCGTGCTGTGGCCCCACAGGGTGTGTCTGCATTGTTGCCCTTCATTCCTGCAGTTGCGTGTGGAGGGGGTGTTTGAGGAGGTATGGCAGGAGGGATTATGGGATCAGGGATCCGTCTCTGAGGTTTGAATGGTATTAAAGAGAAATTCCCTGGGAAGTGACTGACTGACAGTGTGGTTTAACTGGAGACATTAAACGTCTCCTGGAGGGAGTCTCAGACAGATAACATATCACTTTTCATCACTTTATCATCATTTGGTAGCTATCATCGTTCCGTAACGTCGCAAGCAGGCGTACTTTTATATTGTTTCTGTGGGATATGAGACCTGCCCAGTTTTAAGGAGAGAATGCAGCCTCTAAGGTCTCACAGGAAAGGGAGGTCATTAATTTTACAACCGGCGCAGGCCCACACTTGACATATAGGTCTGTTTGTGCAGTAGTCTGTATTTTAGGGAATTTTTAATAAAGGCTTTGTGTTGCAATGCTTTTAAACTTGTTTAATGAATTGGGAAATGAGCTCAGCCCAGCCCCTTGGGTGCAGTATCTTGTTTTGTCAATTTCAATCCACGCTGACTAAAGCTGTTTACTCAATGCAGAACGTCAACTGCTGAGTATGCCAAGCGTTTAAACTTCTACTGCAATATTACAATACACAATTCCTGCACTGTGTTCATTAAAAATAAATACACGTTGATGTATTTTTTTGTTGTATATATATTCATTTTGTGAATTGTGAACAAGTGAAACGACAATTTAAGTGAAGATATACCAATTTTAGGTTCAGACTACAATTGTACATTCATTTAAGCAAAGTGCTTTGGCCAATAACTAAAACATTCTTCCCTGTCTCTCCTACCCCAGGCATGGCTACAGCAGTACGGCTATCTGCCCCCGGGGGATCTCCGGACCCACACGGCTCGCTCCCCCCACTCTGTCACCTCTGCCATAGCTGCCATGCAGAAGTTTTATGGCCTGCAAATTACTGGCAGTTTTGATCCGGCAACTTTGGAGTAAGTCGAAGGGAGTTTAAGTTTAAGGGATTGCTTGTGTTATTTTAAAGTATGGCTTTTCAGATGACAAATGCATGTCTTTGAAAGTCAAAGGCTTCATTTTCATGCCTTCATTAGATTAAAAAAAGCAAAACATCCAAGTGATACTTTTGTCCCTCCATGGGACTTTTTTGGGCACCGGTGGGCCCAGTAGTTCTGCCGGTTAAAGTGCTTCTACATATCTCATGTGGAACTGTTTTGGCCCATCACTTCTGTGGTTGTTTGCCATGGAAGGAGCGAATGGAAAAATTGTGCATCGTGTCAGCGCTCCTTCAGCGTTGTGCGATGGGGCATGAAAGATGTAGAATATATGAGGACAGAAATTAACTGCCATCCTGTCCAAAGTCATTGAAATGAAATCGTTTTTCGGCCTGAATGATCTAATGTATTGGACTGTGCTTGTCAGGGCGATGAAGAGGCCCCGTTGTGGCGTCCCAGACAAGTTCGGAGCCGAACTGAAAAGCAACCTGAGAAAGAAGCGCTACGCGATCCAAGGACTGAAGTGGGATAAAAATGAGATCACATTTTGGTAAGAGACAACCTTAGCTCAATGCTGCTGTATCTATAAAGTGAATTTTAAACTGTATTTAGGTCATTTTAGGCTCCAAATCCAGGCCAAACCATTAACAATTAATTGAGGTTTGCTGTCATAAACGTTTAGATATGGCAGTGGGTGAGCTTTGGTAAATACTCACTGCGCTTATGGAAAAGTCATCTTTGGCCTGCTATAAGATTCTGCTTCAGTACGGCCTGGGCCAAAATTCCTGTGTGAATTGTCTGTAATGTAAATCACTTTCTCTCTCCTTCCTATATTCCTTATTTTCCTATGGCCTACTTTTTTCTAATCGCCTCTCCAATTTACCCTTTCTTATCACCTACTTTTCAGCATACAGAACTACACGCCGAAGGTCGGTGAATACGAGACGTTTGAGGCGATCCGAAAAGCCTTCAAAGTGTGGGAGAGTGTTACACCTCTGCGTTTCCGAGAGATTCCCTACAGTGACATCAGAGACAAGGTGGAAAACTTTGCAGACATCATGCTGTTCTTTGCTGAGGGTTTCCATGGTGATGCCAGTCCGTTTGACGGTGAGGGGGGCTTCCTGGCTCATGCCTATTTCCCAGGCAATGGAATCGGAGGGGACACGCATTTTGATGCAGCAGAGCCTTGGACCATCGGGAACCGTGACTTGTTGGGTAAGGAAGACAGATGATCAGAAAAAATGAAGCAATACTCTGACCCCCTTGGGTATTAGTGTTTTAACTGTCTGTTTGCTGGATCTTGTTTGGACATGTATGAGATGAAGCAGATAAATTTAGAACGACTTGTTTTTAACGTTTGTTTAAGAAATCCAAAGACGTGTCCAAGCAGGAGTTTTGAGCCCAAGGCCCTGAATCAGCCTTACCTTTCATGGGTTCAGCAAAAAGCTTTTCAACTTTACCTGCTGTGACCTGAATGCTCTTATTCATATTGTTGGTAGTCTCTACAGAAAAGCTCTGAATGAACACAATGATAACCGTCCTTCTGTGCTGTTCCAACACATGTTGTTTGCCAGTAATCAGGTCAGCATGGAATCTGTGGCCACAGAAACTCAGCAGCGGAATTTAACACCAATTCTAACAGTTCTGCATATCAGGCAAATCTCAGCTGTTATTTTCTCCTCTTAGCACAAACAAATCCATTCTGCAGAACCAAAAAAATGAATCGCCTAAAATTGGTGGAAAAATGCTTGGCATCCAGGCCTGCCAACAATATTAGTGCTGAATACACAATTATACAGCAGCTTCATAAGGTTGGTGAGATCTCTCCTCCATTATCTCTCACTGTCACTCAGGTAATGACGTGTTTCTGGTGGCTGTGCATGAACTGGGTCACGCACTGGGCATGGAACATTCCAACGACCCCTCTGCTATCATGGCTCCATTTTACCAGTGGATGGACACGGAGAACTTTGAGCTTCCTGAAGATGATCGCAAAGGCATTCAGCAGCTCTATGGTAGAATAATTCAGTCATCACACTTTTGAATCTGTAGATACTGCAATTTTTACTGCAATGTGTCTGTTCTTGTATCTATCTTGAGGCTTGTTTATGTTCACAAGTGATTCTTTACTAATTATATTTGCCCATTGCTCATGTTAAACATCTTGATATCTTTGCCATCTTCAGGACCGAACACCGGAGGCCGTCCGCGACCCCCTGTCACCCCTCAGACACCCCAACACACCCCGTACCCCACCCCACCCAGGCCAGGAGGACCCAGCTTTGGCCCTGATATCTGCGAGGGCAATTTTGACACCATTGGAATCTTCAGAGGAGAAATGTTTGTATTTAAGGTACGGTAATATTTTAATATTTATGTATGTATGAAGTTAAAGTTGAAGAACGTGAAGCTAACAATGCTATGATTAATTGTTTGGTACAGAACATTATAGCTTATAGATACAGCATCTGCTGGATGCAAACATGTAAGCATGAGTTTGATCTTGATTCCCATCCCTCTGGTTTAGGATAAGTGGTTCTGGCGTGTCCGGCATAATCGGGTCATGGAAAATTACCCCATGCCAATTGGACATTTCTGGAGAGGTCTGCCAACCACTATCAATGCTGCCTATGAAAGAGAAGATGGGAAGTTCGTCTTCTTCAAAGGTAGTTGTCTTCTTCTAGCACTTAATTTTATTAGAAGGAGGGGTTGAAATAAATGGCCCAAATGGTGCCACTGTATCCAGAAGCAATACTTTGTCATCTCTGGATTTTAGGGGACAGGCATTGGGTGTTCACTGAATCAAACTTGGAGTCCGGTTACCCAAAGACCCTGAGGGAGATGGGAAATGGTCTTCCAAAGGATAAACTGGATGCAGCTCTGTTATACACCCCAACTGGCAACACCTACTTCTTCAGAGGAAACAAGTCAGTGGCTTTGTTTGTCCCCTATGTGAGACATGACGCAGTACAAAGGGAGATTGTAACTCTGAAACTGTTTCTTATCTTTGATCAGATATTATCGTTACAATGAAGACACGCAGTCGGTGGATTCAGACTACCCCAAACCTATCAGTAAATGGCAAGGCGTTCCTGACAACATAAAGGCTGCCTTCATGAGCCGGGATCAAAGTAAGACTTGTTTTCAGCCTATGCATGCAAAGTTTTAACTTTTGTTTATAAAAAATATTTGACAACCTGCCTTATTCTGAGATGTTTGTTCCTAGAAGTCAATTTAAAGTGAGGTTGAGAATCATGATTGTCAGATGTAAATTTGGTGTAAATTTAACTTTAAACTGTAACTTAAAAAACTGTAACTCATTTTCTCTACATTATCTTCCATAAGCATCTGTTTATATTGACAGTTTACTTTCATACTGTAAGATGGCTGTGAAAGTTGTACTTTTATGTATAGCTAATGATGCAAACTACCTAAGGGAATGTGTTACGGTCAGTAGCTAAAGCAAATAAAGAATTGTAGTTTAAAATGTTAAGCTAATATCAAGCCAGTGCCTGTTTTCCAAAGTGCTGGCACAGGAAAATCATGCATGAAAATGCACCGGGGTCATTTCCTGATCCCATTATCCTGTCAGTCTCTCTCCACAAACCTGTCGAATGCACGACATAAAAACCCTGTTATTTACAGCTGTTTTACTGAAACAAAGGCAGGATGTAGACTGTGAGCCAAAGCGTAATACCACTGTGAAGCACTGACTTTCTCTCACTAATATTCACAGGTTACACGTACTTCTACAAAGCCAACAAGTACTGGAAGTTCAATAACCAGTTATTAAGAGTGGAGCCTGGGTACCCCAAGTCTGCGCTTCGAGACTGGATGGGTTGTCCCAACGAGGAGCCAACGACAGGTGGCGGCGGCGGCGGCGGAGGAGGAGGAGGAGGAGGAGGAAGCGATCGGGACCGTGAGCGTGAACGTGAGCGTGAACGGGAACGTGAGCGTGAACGTGAGCGTGAAAGAGAGCGGGAACGAGAACGTGAAAGAGAGCGCGAACGAGAGCGTGATCGCAGACGTGAGGAAGACAAAACCGATGAAGAAGGCAAAAAGGAAGAGACAGACGTGCTCATAATTGAGGTAGAAGACGCCCCCAGCAGCGGTGGAGGGGCTGCGGCCGTGGTGGTGCCACTCATGTTACTGCTGTGTGTAATCTTCACTCTCGGAGCGCTTCTCTTCTTCCGCACGTACGGCACACCCAGACGCTTGCTATACTGCCAACGCTCCCTACTGGACAAGGTTTGAGGAGAAGAGAGGAGAAACGGAGAGAGGAGATGAGACAAGTGGAGAAGAGAGGATGGAGAATATGAAAAAAGGGACTTACGAAAGCAGAACAAAAATGAGAAAGTCTAAAAGGGACCCTTGTATTGTTTACTTTAGACACAATGCCACTCAGATCTCTGCAGTTTTATAGTTTGTAATTAGTGGTCTTGAAGTTTCGCTTTCACACCTGTGCCGAGCTCTTCCTGCACGCTGTAGAAAGGCGCATGGTTTTTGTTTCCTCCCCATGTCAGGTTCACTCTCCCCTCTTCTCTAATGGTCCGTCTTCTCTGGTGTAGCCAATGACTCCAGCTCATCGCTGTTTGTTTAGCCTTCTGTAAATGTCATTTTTTATAGTTGTGATTGTTGTGTATGTCTGACTCATTGTGAATTATTGCCAGCAGTTGAAAACAATGTTTGTCCAAATGCTCACAGTTTATCCAAAGTTTTTCTACTTGTCTCAGGTCACGCCTGATGTTTTTTAAAATTTGCAGCAGCCTCACGCAACCTAACAGTATCAAAAACGTGGTTTAGAATGCAATTTTTTGTGTGGTTCCATAGAACAGGGTTCCCACTTTTATGAAAGACCTGGAAGTATTGGCAGGTCCTGAAAATGTCATTTAAAGAATTTAGGCAATATTTTGGTAAATATATGCTTTTAAATGAGGCACAAAACAACTGGAAGTTCACAGAAACTCATTGGTCAGAAAATGTTGGAACCCTGGTGGTCTTGCATGGAGTACCATAATATATTACAATACCATGGTTTTACCATCCAATGCCACCATGATAACGTAGTACTTTTGTAAGAGCTCGCATTTGCACAAACAATTAAATCCACCAAATATTATGCAAACACTAATTCTAACTCTACGCCACCCAATGCAACCCTGTAGCTCAGGTGAAGGAACTAAAGTGTGTCATTTCAAAGATAACTAAAACTAATTCCACTAACAGCCTTTAGAAGCCTGCAAAGCTGTGCTGTGTCTGTCTGTGTCCTTGAGTAGTATGGCTTTATATTGTACTGTATTTTAAATAATTACTATTATTGATAATGATGATGTCATTATCATTTTGACTATTACTATTGTTATTGTTCTCCATGTCAAGAATGTGTTTTTTGATTTTAGCAATTGTCATTAAAAATGTCCTGCTGGACAGGCAATAATGTATGTCTTATGAAGTGGCCTTAATTTGGGGAAAGTGAAAAGGGTGGGTTTGTATTTTTAAGTGAAATAAATTTAACGTCTGAAAATGACATATTCAGTGCTTGTGTTTACAATTATTTTAAACATGTGGTGCTTTCTATAAATTGGTATGTAAAGATGACGATAAAACAGTAATAATAATAATAACTGAGTGATGATGATCATTATCTATAAATAAATTGTGCTTGTCTTTCAAACCTTTTTTATGTTTTATTAAGTCAGAAATAAAGTATTTTGTAAGTTTTCTGTGCTGTCAGATTTTCCTTTTTTGGCTTGTTATTCTCCGTAAACGTTTTTAAGCCTGACTTTGCCAAACGAGGATCTGTTTAGCCTATTTTCCATTCGATCTCCTGTACAGCATGCGAGGGAAAATCGCTTTATCCCAATCTCCATTTGCTCCTCATAACCTGTATCCGAGTCCAACTCTGAACCTCCTTGTATTTTCCAAACTGGTCTTTACCTCACAGAGCCCCTTTAAGAATCAATTGTATGAGGATATCCAATGTCTGAAAACATCAACAATAAGCCAAACTTCCTGCAAGACCTCCACCCCATCACGTGCTTATATCTTCTGCTTAGACGTGTGTTTATTTCTCTCCTTTGTGTCCACACTTCTTTCTCATCCCTTTTCTGGCACTGAAACACTTGGCCGTATAAGTGGGATGGAAAAAACAGGCTAGTTCCAAGGATTAAGTGAAACCAGGAATTATTATAATTCTGCAAACCCTCTGGCGCTGTTCGTAAGGAAACATATCTCTGTTATAATGCGTGTGTGTGTGTATCCTTGAGAATAATTGCACTTCCAGATGCTGATAGAACAAAATAATACGTTAGAATTTAGTTCTAAAACTATAAAAACTATATGTTAGTTGCCGTTCAGAGCAATAAGTCGATGCAGGACAACAGAATGTAAGGGCTGTTTTAGAGCGAGAGTCTTTGTGAAGTGGATAATGTTTTGGCACTGTTGGTCTAGTCACGAGGCTTCGGTGAGGAGGGGGGAGGTGGACATTTGGAGGCCACGATCAAGGAGAATTCCATCACAAACATCTGGAACCCAAATGGGCCTCAATACCAGAACACAGAGGGAGGCAAACAGCTTATCTGCTGATGTAATACAAATCATATGACCAGAACCATCATCTCACTCTGATCAGACCTCAGCACCGTCATCTAGCAACATACACAGAAACAAGGATGTTTCTTTAAGAACTGCTGAGGTTTGAACCATTTGTGATTTAAAGTTTCTGAAGCCACTGGGTCTTGTGTGTGTTTCAATCAGACCGTGGAGCGCTACACAAGTATTTCAACGTTTCTAAGCAAGTTCAGTCTTTTCCCAGCTGATTCTGCACTATGAAAAACAAGCTCAGCACTTTCTGCTCTGCCCACAATTTTCTCTCTCTCTCTTTTTTCTCCAGTCAAGTAAACCTGACTTTTCTCAGTTTTTTTAGTAAGGCTTAACTGAAAACATTAGGCAGCACCACAAACATTTAAAGTCTTTTTTCCTAAACACTTTTCTCGGGGTAGGAAAAAGTCCTGTTTATCTTCTGACCTGCCTGTTTGAGTTAGTCACATGCTATATAACACCTTAACTTAACAGACAAACGTAAAAACGAAAGACTTTGAAGTGTCAAGTAAAGATGATGTGAAGTGTGTGAAAGTGTCTGCCACCAAATTCAAAATGACCTTATTTTTCTTAATATGTTTTTTCAGTTTAAACAATAAAAGATGTGCAAATCAATGCATTCTGTTTTTTACTTACATTTTACAGTGTCCCAACTTTTTTGTTTTTGGAATGGGGTTGTGTTCAAGCTTTGCCTACATGGCAGAAAGCTAATTTTGTTTTCAAACAGTTGGGAAAAGTTTTTCTTAAATAAATGTTTTTAAAAACTATTGAGCAAGTTACTGAACATAACAGATAAGTGTTTAAAACACTCCTTACCATGATTTCCACCATAAGCTTAAAATAAGGACTACAATAAAGATTATAAGTATGCAAAGTAGCCTGCAACTTGGTTTCAAACACTAATGGTGACAGAGAAGCAGAATTTACTGACTGCAGCTTTAATGAATTATATGTTAAACAGTCAAGATGCATCATAAATTCAAAGCTGGACCACATTAGCCTAAGCAGCATTTTGATGAATTAAGCTTGTTAATACAATCTAGCTACTCATAAGGTAAATAGACACTCTGGAATGATAAAAGGTTTTTAACTGTTGAAGTATTGATGAATGTTTTGGTAAATCATTGCGGTAAGGGTTTAATCACTTCTTTAACATAAGCTTTCTGTGCAGAATATATGAGGACATGTGAAAATTACGCTGCTAAATGCAAACACATGTTTTCCGTAAGCGGGCCGGTACAGGATGTAGTTTAACATCACTAGTGCAAAATCAAAAAGTTGCATAGTTTTGATGTAGGTTACATGTGGTTTAAGTTTCATCAAGCCTCAAATTAAGTTACAGATCAGACTCAGAAGGTCATAACTTGTTTCAACTTATCCATACTACAGCAACAATATAAAACCTCACTCTTATATATTCTATATCTATATATACATATGCATATATAGTCTATGCATATGCATATACATATCTTACACTTCAGTAAGTATATACACACACACCTCACAAACAAAATACACACACAAACACACACATATATATGTAGACTTCAGCTGTTTGCATAGAAGTTTCTGCATTTTTCATGCACTAGTATAGATTTAAATCTAGTGTAATGCTGACTGGCCTGTAAATGTGCATAAAAGTACAGCGGCACCTGTATTAATATGTTGAGCTATGGGAAACAAAACATAGCGTCTGCATTTAAAACAGGGTGTGGTGTGAGCAAAGTTGAGTTTTTCCCTCACAATGCCAGACAAGGTCTCATGAAAAAACACAGGTTGCAGGAAGTAAAACAATCAACATCTCTTAACTGGTCGCGTTGGTGTTTTCCCCTCCCTGTTTAAAAGGCAAACGTATCCACACCGGGCAGGAAAAGACTCCCCACCAGGAGCTGCTGAATCAGTCTTTTACCCTCCCCCTACCTAACCAAGCCCAGCTACCCTCAGTCTGACCCAGTCACATCCTTCAGGAAACCCCCCTGCTTGAGTCGGGCCTGCAATAGAATAATGGACAGTTTTCTTCACCTTGTGACTTTAATGACTGGACTGGCACATCAGAAGCATGAGGTATATGTTTCCCTCCATGTCTGTCTTTAATATTCCCTTTTCCCAGAGGTCCCTGTGAAGTTGCGTTTCATTAGATCTTCGCTCCTCCTCCACCATCTTCCAACCACATGTGGTTCTCATATATAAATCCATGTCATCACCAAGTCTAACTTGGTCTGAAGCGAAACAAACAAGAAACCAGACGAGGAACATGATGCACAAATCCAACATAAACCTAAACGAAATGTTCACAATGTATGAACGTGTCCGAAAGACGTGGTGTCCAGGTTTCGTGCATTGGGCGAAACTCTCAAATGTGTCTTTTTGGGAGGATGAATGTAAGTTTTTACAGCTTGAACTAAGTGGGTTTGGGGCAAGGAAAAACAGAAAGGGGGTAAGAACATTTTTGAGGAAGCCACATCACATGAGCTTTGAAAAGCGAGCTGGGAGTTTTGTGGTCTGCCTTCCCAACGGCTGGACACCAAAGGCAGTGCGGTGGGCTGGAGAGAATGAGTCTGCGGGTCGAATCCTGCTCATACATCAGCACTTATCACAGAACTGACAGGATGTGGTACGGCCTGATCTGAGGTCAGGATCTGAGTTATCCTCAGGATACCTGACTGACTTAAGGGTTTTAATCCTTAAAATTGATGACAGGAATAGTTGTGACCCCAAAATGATTTTTTTTAAAACTATTACTCACCCTTATGTTGTTTTAAACCCATTTTCTGACTGACGGATGGTTTCAGGTGGTTCCGGTCCAAGCTGATGTAAATGACTATAATCGTCCACCTGCGACCTCATTACATCCGTGTTAATGCGCCGCTGCGTCTGTTTGTTGGGTCTGAGGAACTACATTATCCGGCGGAAGGGCGTCGTTAGGCGCGACGCGCGTTGGCTGTAAAATCACGCTCGCGTTGCAAAATACGACGCACAGTTTGTGCAAATGAGGGTTAAAATAAAGCTTTTGCGCTGCATTTCATTTATTTTCACTATTTTAGACAAACAAACAATCGCAAGTCATTCATTCCCAACGGAGAATCTCGCACTTTAAATGCGCTTAAAAATGCGTTGTTAACAAATATAAAGTACTTCTTTATTATAGTTTAAAGATAAAATCATCAAGTTTTGTTTCCCCACGACACTACATACGAATCTTCTGTCTTTATGCATAAGCTCACATTATAAATCATTATTATAAACTAAATCATATATTATAAACTGTGAAGGTAATAAGGTAAAGAAATGAAATGGTTATTTATGCTACGTTGATAAACACTGATAAACACATTTCCCTCATAAAGCTGGTGGTATTTTTCCCATTGTAAATAAATACCATTCATTCTACCATGGTGGATAACTGGGGGTTAATGCAAAGCCATGGGTGGGATTTTTTGAGCCCCCTGAGTGTATATTGCTCAGGGTCTGTTATAAACTACATCTCAAAATGGTTGTGAGAATCCATCTGAACTTTTAATTCAACTTTCACACAGTTAAGTTCTGGGTAAGTCATGCAGTCCTAGTGTTTAACCTCAAATGCAATCAAAAGTTAAACAGTTTTAGCAGGAAACACAAACAAGACGAATAATAAGCAACATTTCTACGCTATTCTCATATGAACATGATTTGGTTTCCTTTGAAAGTTGTATATTTTAATGTTTGTATCATAGTGCAACTCTTTGCCCCATAGACTTGTATTATAAATGTTAACATGGTTTCAGCTTGTTTTCGTATTGCAAGGAAACTATGTCAGTATTATTTTCCGTGGTAGCTTAACTTAAACCTGGAACATTTAAGCTGGATTTAAGACGCAGTCCAGCATTCATGTGGTTTGCGGATTATATGTATCAACTGCACTGATAGCCTAACCTGTTTCTGCAATAGCCCACCTTTATATTACTCGCAGAGAGACTCTGAACTTCTGAGAAGAATGATGCAGTAAGTGCCTTTTTACTCCAAAAGTCCCTAATCTGCCTGACCCACATATTCGGGAACTTCTGAAATGACGGCGCAGAGATCTTTATGAAATGAATTCTGGGAAATGGATTTAAACAGTTTCATTGTACAATGACTACAGTATGGCTTGCTTTGCATGAAGTACTGTAGCAAACGCAACAGACTGCTAACTCAACAAATCAAGCTATGCCTGTAAAAGCACCCAGGGTGCGATCATTCAGGAAGAGACTGTGGGTCACAGAAATGGTGCTGGGCTGGGCAATATGTGGGCATGGGAGGGTCGACCCAGTTCAACTGCCCTGTGCAAAGTGTTGCATCAGGCCGGAAAAATGCTTCACTCAGCCACCAGTACACTAATTACAGAGAACCTCTGCTGAGCTCGACAGGAACAACGTCAAAGTCCCAATATGGTGATGAAGGGAAAGAGGCAAGAGAGCAGAGAGAGGGAAAAAGAGAGCGAGCGGGCGAGCGAGAAGGAAGCGTAGGGGAATTTTGATAGACAAAGCAATAGAGGAACAGGCCCTCAGCAGCTAAAAAAAGTGTATATAGGAAAGTGGGTGTACAACACAGACAGGGTGTGACCGTTTCAGGGGCATTATATTTACCTGCTTACAGTACTGCTTACAAAACTGACCAACAATAGCTTTTAGATCATGGCTCTGGATCAGTACAAATGACTTCTTTACAAACCCTGCATAGAACTCATCATGAGCTGCGAAACAGTAACTGGATGGAACCGAATCAAGCATGGACAGATAGGCAGTGAGGTTTTATTGCTTTAATGTTGATGAGGTCATGAAGTTGTGGATCCAGACTAGAAAACCAGGCCTGAGGAAAAAAAGACACAGGCATGTGACTTGTAAATTTAGACTTGTAGAGTCTGCCTCCTTGTGGTGTGTGAATAATGATACTTTAAGACTCTAAAAAAAGAATAAAATGCACGGTTCAAATAGTGAATGATCTTCTGTGCTTGTTTTAGCAATAAAACATCTTATAACTGAAGCAGAGAGAGAGAGATAAAGAGAGAGAGATGGCAGATTGCTATGAAAAACACCAATTACTGCTTGGCGACTGCAAATCTTCAATCCTGATAGCTTCATTATAATGTTCACTAACCAATCAGTTGTCTGAGGTTAAGGCCTCAACCACTGACTTTGTATGGGCTTTTTAAAATTAGCAAAACATTTTATAACATTCTGCATTGGCATCAAAACAATTGAGAAGATATTTAAATCTATCAGCCTTAAGTGCAGCAATTAATCAGTTTTGTGGTTTTATTTGGTTAAATGTTTTGTTTTCAGATAAAGAAACTGAAGTGGCTAAAATAGTTAAATTAAAAATAGAAAAGCATCAGATGTTTGCAGTGCAGGATCAGTGATTATGGGAACAATTTAGTTTTAACACCTCAGCTTTGACAACGTTTAACTCCAGAACGTTTACAAACCGACACCTCGCAAGAAGCAATAAAGAATCACGGTGTTCAGATCTTAGATGTATCCTTTTTATTATTTGTACATTCAGCACTTACAGGAGTAAACAAAAAATAAGAAAACAAATGTCAGCTTTTATGCTAAAACAATTTTAAAAATGTAAAACCAAATGTGAAAAGGTTAAATATGCATCCCATTCTCCATGGCAACGTGGGAAACAGCAAAAGGGTGGAAAAAGGCAGACAATACAGAGCAACAACAATAAAAATAAATGAGGGGAAACGAGAGGAAAACACATGATAGTCTGGACAAAAGTCACATCAAAGTGTTCAAAGCATTTCTTTAAGAAGGCAGCTTCGCTCGTCCATCTGTGTTAACACTGCACTGAAGAAGAAAGGACTTCACCAAACCTCAAAAAAACTACCTAAAATAATCATGACAGAGGGCAGAGCTGTGGGTCGGGGCTCTGAGAACAGAGAGCCCTGCGTTACCATCAGCTGGTGACATTTTAAACAAGACGATGTTCTGCAGTACGGCCCAGTTATACCAGAAGTCCATTAACACTGAGAAAGGGAAATGAACACCAGGAGTCTTAAAGCCCAGTCAAGAGACAACAAGACGTGAGTCTACATGGAGACACAGCACCACCATGGTCCCAATGAGTGTGTGCACCTGTGTGTGTGTCTTTATGCAGAGTGTGTGTGTGTGTATAGAGTCTGAGTTGGTCCTCAGAAAGGTAGGCATAGAGCTGTTACAAGGTTATAAACTGGACAGTTCCAGATTTTCTTTAGCGTCGTCGGTCCCTGGACGGAGGGTCGCTGCGGCTTCGTGATCTTCTGCTGCCGCTTGCGCTGTTGCCACCAGGCCTGCGATATCCCTCCTTTCTCTTGTCGCCCTCTCGCTCCCTCTCTCGACCTCTGTCTCGTTCTCGGTCACGCTCTCTCTCGCCCTCCCCTCCGGCGGCTGCGCTGGCCTTCATTCTCTCCCTGTGCTCCTCTTCACGCTTTTTATCCTCTTCCTCCATCTCCTTCCTCCTCTTCTCTCTTTCCCTCATGCGTTCGGCACGAGCAGCTGCCCTCTGCACCACCTGCAATGCATGATGGGAAATGAGTATCTGTGGCATACGGTCATTAATTACAACGCTCTACAACCAACCACGTACGCCTTAGCTAGCACTACTGTTACTAAACTACACAAAGCAACACACCTGTTCTTCAGTGAGGGGGAGCCAGTATATGCAGGGTGCCGCTTTGGTTTTGCGGAACAGGTCATCCAGCAGTTTAGCTGGTGGTTCTTCAGGACCTTTTTCTAAAACGAGAAGCAAGAACCATGAAGTTAAGAACCTTCTCCATATGTACAAAAGCAGTCAGGACTTTTCATCTAATGCTTTCCTCACCCTTCTTGTCTGTCTTTCTCTCTTTGCTCTTCCCTCTCTCCTTGCGCCGCCTCTCGCGGTCTCTGGATCGTGATCGTCTGGTCCCAGCCTCCCGTTCTTCTCCGGGTTTGCTGAAGTCTCTCACCTTATCCCTGTCCCATTCCCTTTCCGCCCGGGTTCTTTCCCGCCTTTCCATCTCTCTCTCGCGTTCGGCCCATTGGTCACGTTCTGGAATGAGAGGTTGGGGGAGTGGACGGCCAGGCCCTGCAGTTGGAGCCCCACGGGCATCATCTGGAGGTTTTTCTCCTGCTGCCCCAAGACCTCTGTGAAAGTCCAACTGATGCAACAGGAACGAGATGGGATGAGTTTTCATAAGGAACTTAAGACATAAACATCAGGTATGAAACACCAGAAGAACAGATGAATTCTTACCTCCTCTTGCATGCAGAAGTCAACACTGAGGAACTTGGGGTTACTCTGGGGCCATTTGACTCCATGTAGCGCTGCCCGGGTGGCCACTGCTTCTTCTGTGCTGGAGTACTGAGAAGATGGAGGAAACAGGTGAACAGAATGATCACTGGAACTAAACATGAAACTAGAGATGCAAGGAAACAGAACTTAGAGACTTACAGTGACGTAGCAGTGAGACTTAATTTTGTCAATCCAGAATTCCTCCTCTACTACAGTTCCTGTGCGGTTCAGCAGTTCCTTCAACTGCCCCAGTGTAAATGGCCTCACCTGAAGACACATCACACAACTCTGAGGTCACTCAACCTGGGACAACTTTCCTTTCAATAATGAAGAGATAAATGTTTTGTATAGAAGTGTGGAGACTGTGCTCAGAACTATGCGTACCAGGTTGCAGATATGGATGATGTTAGAGAGCTTTCCACGAGGGGGAGACGGTTGCTTGGCTGTGCGGACTGGATCGTCAATGGTAATGCTCACTCCCAACTTCTGCTGGCTAATTGAGCGACGGACCAGCGTATCACTGGAAGTAACTACAAAATTAAAAAGAAAAGAAGATAAGAGAACGTTCCAGTTGGACTTTTGCTAATGCAAGACCTTCATAAATGAATTCGTTTTTTTCAGAATTCTCACCCGTCTTCATATCCACATCACGCCCAGGAGAAGACGGCTCTGCATCCATGGAAATCTGAATGGAACCCTCAATTTTTTCCTCCTGGCTGTGTCTATCCCGCCTGTCATGTCTTTCCTCTTCCTCCTCGCGTTCGTTTCTTTTCGACTCCTTCTGTCCATTCTCTTGCGTGTCAGAGGGCACAACCTGTTTTGGGTTGAGGGAGAAGATCCCCAAAGGTCACTCCAACAGTGACTCTAAGGTCATTTTCATCTTGGCAAACCTCATCTCACAAGCAGAGGAAGAAGACTCACCTGTGTCACAGTCCGTCTGATTTTCAGGTCTTGATCTTCCCTCTCTCCACCATCTTCTTCCCCAGACAGATGCATTTCCTCTGGATGCAGGTCTACAACAGCTTCCTGGCCCATGTTGGGTTTGATGTCTGGAATTAAGGACTAAGGAGGGGAAAAAACACATTACAGTGCCGTTCATCATAGGAGGACCTTAGGGAGGACAGATCTGAGATGCAGCTAGTCCCACAACACTGGTAACTCATAACTCAAGTGTTTCCTTCATGTTTCTGACCTTCAGAGAGTCTGTGGTGATGCTGATGGAGGGTTTCTTGGCAGTGACGGCTGTACTTGAGCCCCATCTTCTCTTTCGGCCAGCGTTAGCCCCTCCCGATGCTTCCGCTTCCCCTTCCGAACTCGCCACTCCAGGAGACTGTTTGCTGCCTGCAGATGTCAGTTAAAACAGCTTCAAATCTGGAGAATCCTCAGTATTTTTGCCTTCAAACTTATCAGCCTTGAGTATCAGTAAGTATGCATGGTAGAAACCTTATCTTATGTGGTAAAAAAAGACTCCAAGCAATAAAATAAATGTAAGGATACTCACTGCCAAGCGAGATTCTTCGGGCCGAAAAGGTCTTTGGCGTGGAACTCTGCAAGACAAACACACCCAAGGCCGGGAAACGAGGTGAGCAGACAGACACTGATTAAAACAAGGAAAATACAGCGAGGAATAAAGTACATGTGTGTATGCAGGGAAAAATGTTTACAAACACTTTTCACACATTCCTAATAAGCATTTGACAATGCCACTACACGGGTAGCCTTCAATTACATAGCATTTAAGATTAACATCTATTTCTGCTCTAAAGATAGTCTTTCTTCCACAAAAAACAACTTAAAAAATTAACTTTCTTAAAGGCCACACTGCAGCTGAAATGACTAATACCATATTGAGTCTGTCCTCCGGTTGAGCTATCCTTTGAGGCAGTTACTGGAGGGAATTGAGAAGACATTATAAAGTGTAAAAAATGATAAAGGAACATTAAAATCTCTTACTTTGAATTGCAGTGGCTTTAAAGGTAAGTATCTCTTTTCTATCATGGAGTGAACAGCTGCGTTTGAGCATTACATGTAAATTTTGTGCATTTGTAAAACTTAGTAGAAAAGTAGAAAATGGAGAGGGACTACTTATTTTCTGGTACCACAGACACGTTCTTCACTGGGTTGGGATTGGCCCAATCGCACATCTGCATCTACTGTATCTAGGCAACAAGTGTCCAATCAAGGAAGGCTGGCAAGTTTGGGCAGATATCTGACAGTGGGTTGGCAGAAAAGCTGATAAAGTCTGACAGTGTAATTTTTGAAAATGTCCATTGACAATCTCATTACCATGCAACTGGAGAGTGGGAGGTGTCTTTATAAAACTGCAGAAATATTTCAGGAAATAACATTCAGTGCTGCTTGAAACACTTCATCTGCTTTGCTAACAAAAATATCCATGTTAAGTTGGTTATCAGGTTGTATGTAGTGACTTTACTAGCAGCCACAGCAGCAAAACAAAACGCCAACAAAAGTCTCTTTACGGATGCCAACGGTTACGTTTCACTGCAATAATCCATGAACATCTGAGAAACTTGGACGACTGTAACATCCAACGAATCCAACTGTTACAGCTGCAGTATAATGACAAAAAAGTCAACAAAAATGTTTTTGGAGATCATCAATCAGGATTGCAAGAACGTCCATCAAATTATTTTTAAAAATGCCAAAGAAAAATGAAATTCCCATAATGAAGTGTGCAACTGTGACAAAATCTGAAAATCTCTCTGGAAATCCCAACCAAAACAGTCAGAAAGAACAGACGCTATACATTTCGTGAGTCCATTTATACTCTCAGAAGCCTCTGAATATTCTGAGCTGAACTGTCACTGAACTCCTACATCACACAGCCTCTTATTAACAGCCCGGTCAACAGGACCGTGGCCATTGTTGGCTGGTGCTCCACTGCAGAGCAGATTCAAAGACATATCTGGCACAGCCATGGTGCTTGGGATAGTGGAACAGGTGCTGTAGTAGAGGCAGTAGTTGCTGTATGCAGGTACCAATAAGGGCAATGGAAGAAACATGAGCACCTTTATAACAAAGCAATCAATGGGGTTTAAACATCAGCCAAAATGAGAGCGCCCCCTGCCTCTCCTGTTAGCGTCTCAGCAAAGGTTCGTACAACAGCTATATGTATAACAGGTGTGACCACAAAGACTGCAAATGCTACAAAGAGCAGCTAAGTAAACAAACAGCTTCCCATAACCTGATTTTAACTAAATGCAAGTGAAAATAACTTGTAACGCTCTTACAAGCACAGAGGATTAAAAATAAACTCAAAATCTGTTGTTATGGTCCTGTATCTGCTCTGAAATGGGCTTGAAAATGTTACATGTAAACTTAATGTTAATACTTGTGTAATACTTTGAAAACAAAAACCAGGGAAGAGTGACACCCCATTAAACGTTGTTTGCCTCTTTGTTTGGATGTTGCATACAGTGCAGTTATCTGAGGGATGATACAGTTGGGTCAGTCCGGCTCTTACCTCCTCGCTGCTCTCAGCAACCTTCTCAGGCTCAGCCATGACCGCCTCCTTCACCTCCCTGATGACAGAAACGGGAGAAAGGAGCAAGAAGGAGGGAAAAAAGAAGGCATTACATCAAACCATCACACGTTATCTGTCTTAACAACATTAGAAACTGATTAAGCATTTTAAGTAATGGACGTAAATTACCAAACACCACAAATAATATGGTCAGATTTGTGATCAACACTTAGGGAAATGCCATTATCATTCATTTAAAACCACTTTAAACTGGCAATAGCGCAGCAACTTAGGAGTCCATTATAAACACTGCCTCCACAAGTCAGTCGGCTCTATAAATAACCTGCTACAATTACAGGCCTATTCACACCAATTCCCCCCCAAAAAACACCATCTGCTTGAGCGTCTGGTAGAAAAACGTAAAGGTCTCTATGCAATATCTATAACCTTGCGACTGCCGTTTTACATTGACCTCCAAAGCTCCGGGCTACACGCGGACTAAACGTAGCGCCCATGCCGCCGAGCGGAGCGACAACACGCCGCTCGTTTCACTCCTTGAAAGACGTGTCGCTGTCTTTCAAGAGGCGTTGAAAACCAGCGGACATGCTATCGATTCAACCCCCCCGCGCCTCGTACCGACAGCGAATGAAGTAACGAGACAAAACCGCTACGCCGCATCGTGGGATGCGAGTAAAGCAGCGCTGCATCTCCATCCTCCCTCACCCGCTTTAGCGCCGTCGAGCAGCATAACGCGCAGTGAGATCACGCACCTATCGGCGTCTCTCTATTGACTAGAAACGGACGGGTTGTGTTAACCGGCTAACGGGCCACCTTGAACCCAGTGTTATCGATCAAATGAAACGCGCAGCACAGCCATGTTTAGATGAGAGAAAGGGAGGGAGCGCGAGACTCGCTGCAGCAGGACCCTATTAACACCGGCCGAGAGGCAGCCGCGCTTATTGCCTGTCCGTAATGCGCTCGTATCATTAGTTTTACTGGATGTCTGCTAAATAAAAGAACACAGAAGACTTTGCCATGCGATTGCATTATTAACTTACATTATTACAGGCGTCACACTATAAACATTGCACGGCATCTTTCATCTTTTAGACTCACGCCATGATATACCGCCTCATTGTTTTAAGTCGTTTTGGATGAAAGCGTGTGTTAAATGCCTAAATGTAAATGCACACCGTGCCAACGCCATCCACAATCCTAAACACCACTGCTGGTGCACGTTTTCTTAGGTTACACGCTGTAACACCTACAGAAACACACACCGCTTTAGCTGTGCTTCATATAAATATTTCAAGTTCAGTGTCTGAAATGTGGAGCCAGTCAATGATAAAACCATACTTTACATTTGACTACAAACAACAATATATTAAATACGCCATTCAGTTACAGATCAACTGTAACAGCAATAATAATTACAATTGTCCCACCAATTGAGCTTTAGTTCATACAACCTTTTACATGACTTAACTACCAGGTAATAAATCACCTTGTTGTCTTTTTCCAAGCTTCAATAATGGTAGATCAACGCTAACCTAGCTCATAAATTTGTCAAAGCACATCTAGTATGACTTAGTATTTTAATGCTCAAAATACACAACTACTTCACCAACTTAAAGATGAAATATTTTCTCTCTGCCAATGCTGGCAGGTCCCTCCCTTTAAAACAGCCTTAATAAAATCAGAACTAAGTTTCTCTTGGACTCATTTCTGGTGCAATGCAGCAGATCGTAATACAGTAGCCAAAGACAGACCTTGTAGTGTCTTCCATAGCTTCATCTTCCTCGATATCTTCTTTCCTGCCTCCTGTTTCTTTCTCATCCTGTAGTTCAAGGCATGGCTTCTGTTAAAAAGGAAACAGCGACATATAAATGTGGCGTTTCATGTCCGTTCGGTGTCACAGATGCTAGAACAGTTTGCACAAAAGTCTGAGCCAAGCAGAAGGTGTTTAAACACCTCAAATTATTTCGCAACCAAAAGCCGGTTAATTACTAACCTTAGTTTGGATGACACCCTCATTCTTCTCCTCCTGCTCCGTGAAGATTCGCTTCTTACGCTGGGCTGTAGGTTTTTCAGTCACGGCCACAGACTGGCTAACTTTCTCGGGTTGCTGAGATGAAATGTCTTTCTGTGTTTCTCCAGACTATGGTGGATGGAAAACAAACTGTTAACATCTGCTGTTGCTCACGTGTGTGTAGTTTAAGAACACCAGTGGAACTAGTCTGCCACACTATTTAAACAGAGAGTGACTGAACTGTAAATCTGTAATTAACATCAAGAGCTGAGATGCATGTGTGAATCATTTTAATTAAATTCAGAAGAAAATCTTGATCAGAAAATAATGTGACAGTTTACTGATGGTAATCCAAATAAAGAATTTTAACAAACATTTTGCAAAACCAAATAATGTTTTTACAGCATTTTTAAAGCATTCATATTTAGTTGAAAGATGAAAAGTTGAGGAACCTTTGAAACGCTCACCTTCCTACCACCTGAAGCAGAACCGGGTTTCTCCTGTGAGGATGATGATGAACTAGAGGAACGTGAAGAGGATGAAGACCCAGAGTCTGAATCAGATGAGGAACTATCACTGGAGGATGAGGATTTTCTTAAACCTTTCTCCACCTCTTTCTTTTCACTTCCCCTTCTTTTTTTCTCCTCTGCAGGTGATGAAGTAGGTTTCTTCTCATCCTCATCTCTTCTGAGTGCCTCACCTTTAGTGTCTTCACTTGTTTCATTGTTCTTTGACCCTCTGTGGGCTTCTGTTACCACCATCTTCTCTTCATCTTGTGGTCCATGTTTCTGGGTGGTCATCTCAGGGGTCTTGCTCTCTAGCTCATGGGGAGTTGAAACAACGACTCCCTGCCTTCCAGCCTGTAGTGATGTTTGAGGAGCCTGAGCAGCAAATTCTGGCACTGGTTCTCCAGGTGTAGTTGCTAATGGAGCTAAGGAAGCTTGTGGCATAGGTCTGTCTGAGAAGGTTCGAGGTCTCTTCAAAACAGAAGCTGGAGAGGATGGGAAAGGAGCTGTCATAGGAGCATCTCTAAGGATGCGGGACTTCTTAGAGGAAGATTGAGGGGACAATGGTGTTACGAGTGTGGGTGACTGTTGTGGGACAGGCTCTGTAGATGGAGCGTCCCTGCTGACACTTTGCAGTTTTCCAGCCTCGCTCTCCTCAGGTTTCTCTGATTGACTCTCAAGTGTTTCAGAATGGGCAACTAGACGGGAGAAACCACCAATATCACGACCACGCTTCCATGGAGGAAGGCGGCTTTCTCTTTCTTTCTCTCGTTCTTCTTCATGTTTCAAAGCTTTTTCTTTTTCATCCTGTCTTTCCTTCTCCTCCAAAGCCCTTTGCTTCTCTTCTTTTAAAGCCCTCTCCTCTCTTTCTTTTTCTATTGCTCGCTCTTTCTCCTCCTCTGCTTTCCTTTTTTCCTCAAGAGCTTGCAACCTCTCTTGTTCCTTCTCCTTTTCAAGTCTTTCCCTTTCTAAAGCCATCTCTCTCTCCTGCTGTCTCTTCTGTTCCAGAGCAATTTCTCTTTCTCTCACCAAAGCCCTCTCTTTCTCCAACCTTTCCTGTTCCTTGGCCTTCTCCATTTCTTGTCTCTCTCGCTCCAAGGCTTGTTCTCTTTCAATTCTCAGCTTTTCCAGTCTCTCTCTTTCTAGAGCTTGCTCTCTTTCGATCCTCTCTCTCTCCAAAGCTTGCTCTCTTTCGATCCTCTCTCTCTCCAAAGCTTGCTCTCTTTCAATCCTCTCTTGCTCCAGTCTCTCTCTCTCCAAAGCTTGCTCTCTTTCAATCCTCTCCCTCTCTAGAGCTTCCTCTCTTTCAATCCTCTCTCGCTCCAGTCTCTCCCTCTCTAAAGCTTGCTCTCTTTCGATCCTCTCTCGCTCCAGTCTCTCTCTCTCCAAAGCTTGGTCTCTTTCGATCCTCTCTCGCTCCAGTCTCTCCCTCTCTAAAGCTTGGTCTCTTTCAATCCTCTCTCGCTCCAGTCTCTCTTTTTCTTGCCTCTCTCGTTCCAGAGCTTGCTCTCTTTCCAGTCTTTCTCTCTCTAGTTCCAAAGCCTTCTCCCTCTCACGTTTTAGAGCTTCCTCTCGCTCCTGTCTTTCCATTTCCAGGACTCGTGTTCTTTCTTCCTCAATCGCCCTCTCCCTTTCCTCTCTCTCCTTTTCTAGGGCTTTCAGTCTATCTTGCTCTTTCTGGCGTTCCCACTTCTCTTTCTCCCACAAAGCATGGCTGTCCCCATCCTGTTTCAAGGCCTCGCTTTCTTCTATCACTGCTGTCCTGACAACACTAACTCCCTGGTTGGTGATCACTGAACTTTGATAAGACAGAACGGATGCTGCTTTAGCTGTGTGGCTAATCGCTGACACAACTCCCTCCTGGTGGCCTCTCCCTGGAAGTACTTCCTGTCTATCAACCCGCTCCTTCTCAAGCCTTCCTGCCCCAGAGAAAGCCCCTTCTGACTCCATCTTACGTGCCAGTAAAGTTAAAGGGCCCGGTCTGCGTTCTGCGGCGTCACCTGCTGGTTCAGGGCTACTGCTACGACTGTCACTACTTGAACTACCAGAGCTAGAAGAGCTAGACATGCGCTGCCTAGACGGGGGCTCTCCTGGACTAGGGGGGCTTTGTTTAGGGGTGTCTGGGAGTGGGAAGGAGAGTTCAGGTGGAGGGGACGGGGGTGGAGTGGGCTGTCTGAGCTGCTGTGATAGTAAGGGTATGTGTTGGGGGGGCGGCTGCTGCTGCGAGCCCCCGGATCTTTCTCTCACCGGATGTCTTTTTGGCAGCTCTGCACGACGACTCCGTTGAGCTTTCCACTCCTCTTCTTCATCTTCATTGTCGTCTCCGCCCTCACTGTCGTCGTCACTGTCAGCTGGTACATGGCTGGAAGTCGGGCCTCTTTCACTAACGACCCGCACTGATAAAGAGGCTATTGCTCCAGGCTGGGCAGGTGTGGAGGGCGACGGCTGTCCGGGCATTTCTTTATCTCGGGGCTCCTCGCCTTCACTTGCTGTAGGTTTGTGTTGGTCTAAAGAAGGGGCAACATCCTGGTGGAGAGAGATGATCAAATTTAGGCCCCAAAAGATCTGCAGTTAGAACAAACTTCAGCAGACAACCAAATAATGGCAAGTCAATTTGAAAACAAAAAAATACAAACAGAAAATGTATTTATTTGAACAACATCTGAAGAGTTTTAATGAAGATGTTTCCAACCTGGTTAGGGGGAGGACAGACTGTGCTGTTATTGGCCTCTTGTTCTGTTCCTAATAATGACAAAAACAGCAAAATAACCCATAATTGTAATAAGTGAAAATGACAATTTTCCATGGATTAAACAGGGATTTCACACTGAACTTTTTAATGGAAGTAATTAAAAATAATTCCTATCAACCATCATTATACTAAAGCAACTTAATTAAACATGTCTATATTAACTTGTGCCATAAATTATTGTTATATAAATATATAATAGATATAGTATTTATATCATTATGATTTGACAAATTACATTCTTCAGAGACTTAACAGTTCTTAGTAAAACCATCTACTACAGTACTTAACCAGTATTTAATTAACCCATTGGAAATGTATTGCTTTTACACATTAAAAAGGCACGTTGATATACTAGCACATATAGTACTAGTAACATTATTATATTGATCTTAAAAAAATACAAGTAAGGTTTATATTTGCTGTACAGTTTCACCATTAGATTGAAGCAACCAACCGATGAAAATGGCAAAGAAACCTTAAACACACACACACACAGGTGTCATGTTAAAATAACATCTACACTCACCATCGTTTTCCGCAGCCTCGCGGGCCTCTCTCTCCAAACGCTGCCTGAGTAACTCCTGCTGTTTCGCCAGGTACTGTTTAATAAAACAATTCTGACTCATCTCCTCCCCGATCTAAACAAACACACATATACATCAAAACAGCGTAGTTGGTTCAGCACAGAAAGCTTGCTATTAATAGCAAACAGTACAGTAACGTATTTGTTTAAACTACGAAACGTCGCAGCTCTGCTCACCCGGGAGTTGGGCTGCAAGCCAATGTGATGAGAAGAGGTTTTCTGAAGGTTCTCCAACATGAGAGCCTGTTGCACACGCAGAGTGACACACACACACACACACACACATCATTAACACACGAAACACACAAGCACACATTGCAGCAAACGACACATAAAAATCGCTGCCTGTGAAACAAAAACCACTAGAAAACTTAAACTGGATAAAAATGTCACATTTTAGCTTCACAGTCAGAATCGTACTGTAAAATGGCGTTCAAAAAAAACAAGACAAAACGAATGCATGTAACTTTTATTAATATGCAGACTGTTATCATGTCTGTGCAACAGGTTTTCTGCTTTAAATGAACTTCTGAACGTCTAAATGGTCACAACAATAACCCCGTTTGCTGCATGCATTGCACACATATCATATTTCTGCACACAGAAGCATTTTAACTCATTGTATGACGTTTCTCTGCATGCATATCTACGAGGCTGGTATAAAAGCGACCGTAACATGTAACACTTAATGCATAACCAAAGTATGTACTTCACTGGATTTGCTTCAACAACGCCTGTCGCAAAACGAAGTGCAGATATGACGATAAAACGGTGCAGATATGAATCAGGCACGACAGACAGACATCGGTTTGTTTACATCTGCTCAGTAACAGCAACTTCAAATTAAACTTCAAAGCATCACCAGCACCGGGGACATCAGTCACCCCCCCTCCGCTCCCCTCCCCACCGGAATCAAAGCAACTGTTTATTTCAGCAATATGACATTCAAGGACCACCGTCTCGCTGGCGTGTTTAATATATCATAAAAACAACATTTGAAACGCATGCACGCGCGCCCCCGTTTCATAACCCCCACCCCCTAACACCTTATGGCACACAAAGCGCGAACGCGCCGACAAGTTAAAAACACCTCACAGTTCACAGACTTGTAAACACAACAGCATCCCTCCCCCCTCGAACCCGCTGCCCTTACCGTGCAAAACCTCGGATGCGTCAAAAATAAACGGAGCTCTTGCATGGGTAACACAGACGCGCATTAGCGGGGGACATGATGACACACTACGAACTGCACGAGCAGACCAGCTAGTGCGCGCTAGCGGCTAGCGCGAGACCACCGACGCTCGGCCTCTGAATCACGGTCGTCGGACTCCGCGGGACCGAGAAAACAGCGGTTTCCACTCACCCCCTTAAGCCTCTTGATGAGAGCATTCTTCTGACCGCTTTTCGGGAGCCCTCTCTCCTCCAACGCTGCTTTCAAATCCGCCACACGGAGCGAATGGAGCGGCCTCCCGTCTAGCGTAACGTCTTCGAGGTCCGCCATCTTGATTCCCTTCGCTCGTTCTGGAGCTCGCGCAGACCGCAACGCCTTCCCTGCTGACGTCAACGCGCCATGAGCGCTTCCGGAAAGGCGGAGCGGAAACGGACGGTCGCTTGACTTACATATTTACTTAATAACAAAAAACATTTGTATTTCTGCAAATCTTGTTCGTGGTTTTATTTTACAGATGTGCTTCGCTTTTGAAATTCAAGTTTCAACTATTTCATTTCATTCAAAGCCATAAAATCACGCCCAAGCCATCATAACGTGAACTGTTCGTGTTAAATGTTAACTGTGCTAAATGTTAAGTTGTCCAAATCACCTATTTATATCAGAACATACACCCTGTAATAGTGATAAAAGCAATAATACATTAATACTTAAACTCCTGTAATATCTTGCCATGCAAAGTGGCATCTTGGTTAAATGGACTATTTACCATAATCTGGGACATGCATTTATTTATTGAACTGATTATTAATAAGAAAAATATACAAATTCAGACACTGTGTTAGTTATTATTCCAGACATAAGTCTGTGTTATTCATGCACTGTATGTAGATCCCCGGCTGCGCCAGGCGAGCAGACGCGACTCCGTTTGCGCTCCTCTGTCTGTCAACCGAGATCCTTTATCTACCCGGTTACCGGCATTGAACGTCACACCATGCCTTTAATCGACGGGAGGTGACGAGTCTAACTGAGAAGACGGTAACATGTTGTTTCGATGCACGTAATCTTTAAATATGGAGGTTGCTCGTTGTGTTGTGGTCAGCTAGCAGACATTAGCCAGCACGGGTGGATGTTAACAAGGAAGTAACGAGCACGTACTAAGTACGTGTATTAAGATTAAAAACTGCCTTTTTAGGACGCAGGCGACATCGTGTGAGTCTCTCAAAACAATCGTGTGTCTCTTGCTACTTTAAGTTTATGTATATTGTTCACAAGAATGATTAACAGTATTAAACGCAACCTACAACTTTTGAAGGCAATGGTTTGACGTTTAAAGCTGTTTCTTCTTGACCTTTAGAAATGGCTTGGTTTCATCAGGCTTTACAAAGCTCAAACCAACCAGATGCATCCATGGTGCCTCCTGCTGTAGAAGATCAATCTCACACTCAGGTCTCCAGGTTTACCACAACTGCACAGTTAGGAATGTCTGACCGACAAGGTTGGCCGACTCTTCCTCCAGCCTCCATTACAGGTTTCCCTTGTGCCTCAGGAAACATTGTTCCCCAGCGGCTGGAGCAGCTGTCCTGTACGTCTCTCAGCATGGGGTCACGAGAAGAGCCTATGCCCTTGTCTTACGCCACGCTTCAGGAGCAACGATGTGTGCTCAGCTGGTTTTTGGGATGGAATGGTGTCCAAAGGGAACGTTTTCTGCAAGATCTGATCTCAAAGGCTGTTCCTGGAAAGATCTCGTGTTTACTGGACCAGCTGAACACACTACAGGTAACGGATTCTGTTGGTTTGTCATTCTTTGCTCTCAAATGATCATTAACAAGTACATTTGTATGACCTTATGGGCTGTATTATATACATTTCATTTCAATATACTAATATTTTTGTCTCTGTAAGGTAAATGATCGCCCTCCCAACATCTTTGAATGCCAGCTGAGGTTGTGGACTCAGTGGTTTGAATCATGGAGTGAAGAGGAGAGAAATTCCTTTCTAAACTTTTTAGAAGAAAAGGACCCGGCTTTTGTCTCGTGCTTCTACGGCCGAGTCGCTGGAACCGCAGGCAGAGATTGATCATCTCACACAGGGACAGAGAAAGTTCTCTTGGGCTTGTTTTGAGTTTATGGACTTCTGTACTATTAAATGCATATTTTAACATCTATGCACCCAAAACCTTTAAATGGCTTTATAGTCACATGATTATTATTTACAATGTTGACTTCCAATAAATTTCAGTGAAGAAACATCTTGCTCCAAATGTCTGTAACAGAAGCTCAGTGTCATTTTATTATTCTGAGATGAAAATAAAAATGTTTCTACTGTTTATTTACGCCTGTCCCAGACATACAGACATTTGCTCTTTTAATAAACTATGTATAAAATAAAAGACACAAGCATGTTAGATAAACGTTTTTCAAATGTGGCTCTTTCATGAAGTTGAAGATGCAAAGACATTCAAGCAAGCATTTTGAGAAGCCAAAGCAGAGAAATGCATTTTGTTTGCATGCACAGATTTTAAACAGAAGGTCATTGCATGAGCCAGTCAGTGGATTGGGCTTCCTTTAAAACGATAGGAGGGTCATTTATATTAGAGTCACTGCACGTTTCAATATACGGGTAGAGTTTCCCCTGAAACTCATTGCCTGTGAACGTATAGACTGAACGCTTCCGCGTCGCATCATAAAAGCGTATCTCTTTCTTTTTAAAATCCAACAAGATCCCAATTTCAGACGCGTTTTCCGGCATGTTAGTTAAAACCGGCCTGTCCGCAATTGCAACGTGTTTTCCGTCTCTCCTCTTGAGAATAACCCAGTAGCCGGCTCTAGGGCCATAATTTAAAATGCCTTTTCTCTGAGCCGATCCTTTGGCCAACCCCACAACGTAACAATTTCTCCCAGCCACCCCAATTACCCAGAAATGCTTTCCAGCGTCATAGCCGCGATTCCCCAGGGCTGCGATGGCTGTGTCATACCGCTCAGGGGTGTTGGGTACCGGGACAGGCAGTAAGGAGGTGCGCGCCTCCCGTCCATCGTTTGACAGCACGAGTCTGCGATGCGCCGTTTTGCCATCCAGCCTCGGCCAATCTGACATTATGGGACATCATGCACACAAAAAATGAACTTTACCTGCAGTTTCACAGCCTGTAGCTTCATGCATTTCGCTTGTGCAGTAAAAGACTGAGATCATTAACTTACCAATGGTAGGTTTGGCATTTTGTTGATTTATCGTCTCTATATAGTTAAGAAAAAGGAACCGAAACATGCCCTGTTAATGAACATAGTAATGCAAGTAAAGTTTTCTGGTGGATGACAGAAAAATCTCACCTTCAAGTTTCTCCACCGTTTCTTTAGCGTCATTTAATGCGCTGCGAAGTTTCTCGTTCTCATCGACTGCGTCTATGCGCAAATGCGCAAACATGTAAGAATAAGGACAGTTCAACATACTGATGTTTTGGGTTAAAATACACATTCCTCTGTGTTTTGGACGAGTTTATTTTTCAAGTATCTGTCATGAACGTAGTTTGTTGACTGTGCTGAGGATTGCTGAACACTCACTGTTGAATTTCTTTTTCTCCTTTTCCAGCTCAGTCTTGGAATGATCATAGTTTGTTTGCAATGTAGAAACAGCTTTATCCTTCTCCTTTATTCTTCGGTCCTGCTCAATAAGCTCCTTTTCCTGCCTTCCTATCTTCTTATTTAAGCCTAAAAATGGGACAACAGATAACATTTTTAAGGATAAGGACAATCCACATGAACAGGTTTTGTAAGAAGTGGTCAAAATATAGTAGATACATCTACGAAACCTATTAAGAACTGAAGACATTTTAGACTGAAATAAATGCACTTCTGCATTTTGACAAGATGGCCGTACCATCAATTTGTTCCTCTGTTTTCTTTTGCAAGTTATTTTTCTCCTCTGTAACTTTTTTTAGGTCGTCACTCAGTTTGTTCTGATTCTTTTCTGGAACGGCAAGAAAAAGCTAAAATTATTAATGTTGCATATGAGGCCATACAATATATTTTAACAGGGTGAATTGTTCTAATATGGGACACTTAAGCGTCTGCTTTCCCCCAAACCAATGAATGCCAGTGAAATTACAACAAATCAAAGCTGTACTGCCATGTGATCAAAGTCACATGACCTAATATATTGATTTATCTAGTTTTGTTTATTTTACTTAGGGCTTCATTTTCAGCATTGATCTTCTTGAGTCTGTCTGCAGTATTTTCAAGCTGTTGCTCCTTGGTTTTGAGTTGTGTCTCAAGCGCTGAGGAAAAACACATTGAAATACCCGGTAACATCTTTGCATCAAATGTTTCATCAGTAGTATTATTAAACCAATATAATGTGATTGACAAATTATTGTTTTGCACTGACCAGCATTTTTCTTCTTCTCTGTATCAAGTTTGTCCTTCGCATTATCCTGTTCCTTCTGCAATGCAGCAATAGTTTTGTCCTTCTCCTTCAGATTTAAGTCCTGATTAATGAGCTGTTTTTTCTGCCTATCCAACAGCTGGTTCAATTCTGATATAGAACAGAAAAAAACATTTATTACGTGTCTCAACTCTGTTGTGTGGAGAGATTCCTCTGTGCTATTAAAAGTGTAAATTGAAAAGAAAAAAAGAAAAGTAAAGGAGCTCTAATGAGAGACCGCTTTGTACATTCTTAAAAATGAAAGGTTCTTAAAGGTTCTTCACAGTGATGCCACAGAAGAACCACTTTTGGTACCCCAAAGAACCATTCAGTGAAAGGTTCCTAAAGGAACCACTTTGTTATCTTTTAATAGTCTAAAGAACCTTTTTATACCACAATGAAACAGGAAGGTTCATCTGTCCATTTAACGTTTCATTTCATTGGTGTTTTGACAGAATGTTTATACCAGAGATTTCCTCCTGTGCCTTTTTAAGTGAAGTATTTTTCTCCTCTGTGATTTTTTTCAGGTTTTCATTCAGATTGAACAGCCTGTTGACTAGAACAAAGATGCACATATTACAATATGTAATCAAACAAATAAACATCTTCAAATGTTACTAAATGTCTTACTCAGTTCCACATTTTCAGCATTTGATGCCTTCAGTTTATTTTCAGTGTTCGTAAGTTGCTGGTTCTTCGTTTTAAGATGGTCCTCTAGTGCTGAAGAAAATGAGACAATATCTCATGAAGCTACTGTATGCATCAGTGAGAAAATGAAGTATTTGTGAGGTACGGTAACACAGCAGTGGGCAGCAGTAGCCGAGGAGCAACTGGAAAAAAAAGGTGCCTCGCTCAAGGTCTGTGAGAATCGAACCTGCAACTCCTGGGTTACAAGTTTGACTCGCCAACCATTACGCCATGACTGACCTTTAACCTTGTGTAACCGGCATCATAAACTTTTTCGCCACATGTAACAAATGCATTTGAAAGGTATTGAAAATCCCTTTTCCTTTAGGAAATGATCCCAACAGAATGGCCTTTTAAGACACAAAACACTTAGGATGCAAATGAGATGGATTCCATAAACTTACATGCTATCTTCTTCTGAGATTCATTCTGCAGCGTTTGCAATTTGCCCTTGCTTTCTTTAGCCTCCTTCTCCAGCTGTTTAATTCTTTCCTCTGTCAATTAATACAAAAGCTGCATGTTACCAACAAAAAAGATGTAAACAAAACGCAGTTAATCTCTGGTAGGAAATAGTCATAGTTACTGAACCCTGTACTGAAACACAATATTAAAGATGGCATTCAGCACTCAAGGCCTAAATCATAAAAAGACGTTTACTCTAAACATACTACATCTACATACTCTAAACGTTCACACGTATTTTCTGAAATTGGACTCTTACTCAGCTGATTGGACTGTTCACAGTTTGCCTTCAGCATGACAATCTCTTTTTCCTTGTCCTTAATTTGCGTCTTGAGATCTGAAAATAAAAAACAAACATGTTTGGTCTTTGTTTCCAGCTGAAATGAGCAGCACTCTTCAGATGTGGTTTAAACACACAAGTTGAAATTTACCATCAATTTTTGTAGCATATTCCTTTTGCATTGTTGCTTGTGCCTTTTTGAGTCTGGCCATTGATCCCTTTATAGACATCATCTTCAAGGCTGAAACATATTAAAACATCAAATCTAAACTTTTTAATTGTAACAAAGATGACTGTCTTGTTACCCTCCAAAACTTATGTTATCTTATGTTTAAAAGTAAGCACAAAAACACATAAATCAGTTATTGAGCAAATACAATGTCAGTTTAGCTGAAGTTGACTTCAACATACAAAGTACATAAAGTTACCTGCAGTTTCTTGTTTTAAACAGAGGGGGCAGTAGAGAGTCAAAGGCTACAGATTGCAGCCTTAAGTTTCTATGTACATGTTTTTTTAATGTTGTTATGTTAGTTAATTGAAAATGAAGCTTAAACTCACTCAGTTCTAGCCCGTTCTCTCCAGAGTTTTGCAACTCAGCCAACAAATCGTTCAATTTAGCTTCCAGATCTAAATGGAGAAATTTATATATATATCAAATGCAGAAATGTAAATTAATACAATATTTAAAAATAAGCTTCAACTCACTGCGGATCTTTGCTAAATTCTCCTCAGTTGGATCGTCTTCCAGTTTCCACAACTCGGTTAGTAACTGAAGAACTTTTAGAGCTGTAACAGACCATCATGAATGTAAGCGATGACGTCAGAAACCATCTGTTTCTGTGATGTCACACTCACCTTTGGCTGAAACCGCTCCCTCTGCTTTCAGTTTCTGCTTGGCCTGCTCCAGTTCTTTCTTCTTTTCCTCCAGTTGTTCTCTCAGGTCTAAGAAGCAGAAAATTGTTTAAATAAATGCAGAAATTTGGCCCAAATCTCAGAACCTCCAAGATGGGCAGAGATGGGCTTTACTGGGAACATAGTACTGGGCCCTGTGTTCTGTTGTTAAGGACAAAATCAATACAAAAACAAACACCTTCACTGTCTGAAGATCCTTCTAACAGTTTCTTGTCCAGGTACTCCACTTCATCAATCAGATTGTTGATGAAAAAAACTGGTGAAAAACAATAAATAAAGAAAAGAGTTTAACGCTTGTAACATGAATTCATGGCAGTTCTGTAGAATTGGGTTAAGAAATTCAGTCTCGCTCACCTTTTTGAAGGATGGTGTTATTTAACTTAGAAACTGTATCTGTATATTCTGCCTGCATTTCTTTAACACAGAGACACCAATAGTTAAGTTTACACGACTGACTTAATGTTATACGCTTAGATATTAGAATTACTAATGAACTTACCTGTATATTTCTCCTTGAGTTCAGGGCATTCTGCAGTGTTTGTGAGATCTTTCTTTAATTCTAGAGAGTTAAACAGAAAACAGTTCAATGAAACGATCATTTACAATTCTCTGTATTTCTTATATTCACATATTAAAACTCTACATGTCGTTTACTTTCATTTTCTTTATGAATTTTGGCATTTTCTTGTTCTTTCTTCATCAGGTTGTCTTGAAGGGCTGGAGAATTCATCAACAGAAACCCAATTCAGAGATGTACTGTACTTTACTGTAGTAAATGAGTGAGGGAGATTAAAACTGGTTAAATATGTGAATGACTCAAACTCACCAGCTATCCTAGCATTTACTAGCGCATCTTTTTCCTGAACTTGTTGTTTCATGACCTTTATTTCATCAAACAGACTGTTGATCTTCTCGACTATGAAATAATACAGTAAAGTATCACACATCAACCATGATCGGTCACTGACAGACGAATCCACCAATCAATATTCTTTCCATAATTTATGCAACAGTCATCATCCCTGGTTTTCTAATGGGACAAAAGCATTCAGATCTTCGCCACTCACACTGCTGTGCTATTTTGGCATCTTTTTCATTCAGCTTTTTAGTGGCATCATTCAATTCCTTATTATTCTTCTTCAGTTGTTCTCCAAGATCTGTGGCAGAGACCAAAACATGAACGTTTGAAAGTCTTTTCTAAATGAGTGGAAAGCATTTAAAACATTAACTAGGACTCAGAGAATCTTGGAGGATGATAACAGAAATGTGGTTGAATTAACGTGACCAAGATGCTCAGAGACCAAATAACTAAAATAAACAATGGTTCAGTCTCAACAGCGTTACAGATTAAACAGGAAATGTAGACGAAACCTTTAATCTTCTGCTCAGAAGTATCTGCAGTCTTATCTATTTGCATTTTCAGTTTTGACACTTCATTTTTCAAGACTGCGATGTCTTTCTCTGCAAAAAAAATAGTTTTAATGACAGCGGAGAGACTTAAAATATTTAACAGCTGAGAGAAGGAAATCATTTCACTCACGGAGCTGACCGATGTTACTGGTCGCGGATGCTAGTTCTTTGTTTTTTTCAATTAGCATGTTTTCATTGTCGTTGAGTTTTCTTTGAAGTTCTGTCAGAAAGCAGCAACCGTGTTATTATAGCAAAAATAAAAAATGGTGTAAGTTTCTCAGTGTGTGACCATCCATTTATCTCATATTAAAACAAACCGATTTTCTGCATCTCAGCTTGGTTAGCCACAGTTTTCATCATTCCTCTTATCCAGGTGACATCAGACTGGAGGGCCATGATTTTCAGCACTGAGAAACAAGGACATCATAACCACACAGTTAAATATATCAAACAACATCAGATAAATCAAGACCAAGATAATAGCTTTGAACAAATGATGAGTCTCAACAGTAATCGTAAGTCATTATAAGGCGGTAAAGGAGAAGATAACTAGATAGACTTCTGCTTAACAGGAACCATAAATAACCACTTACTTGTTTTTGTAGAATCATTGTCATCTAATTTTGCGATCAGGTTTAGCAGATTCTTTTGCAGAGCTGAAAAAAATAATACATTGTGTTTTCTTTGTTATTTATTCGATACAATAATTTTTGATATTTTATCTGTTAGTATAACTCATTCACATTTATGCATTTTATCAGTATGTGGGTTCCTTGGGAGTCAAACACATAATTTTTGCTTTGCTAACACAGAAACAACAGCCACAGAACCAATAACTATTACCTGTTTTATTCAATCAAATAATTAATTATATTTCCTCAACTAGTAAATGCTTGTAAACTCACCACCAATTTTATCTAAATCATTTGGATCTTCACTCTGTAGCTTCCAAATCTCCTCCATCTGTGATATCACCTGCAGAACTGACAATCACAGACAATCACATGCATCAATAGAGCCAAGACAATCACATAGTTATTAATGCAAAGGGAAATAAGATGGTTTACTTTTTTCTGAGTTCTGAGCTTGATTTTTCTGAAGTTCTTCCTTTTTCTCCTTTAGCTCTTTGGTTTTTTCATTCAGCATTCTTTTCAAATCTAGTAAAAATTTCAACAAACTTAAAGTCAAAGGCAATCACATATATTTCAAAAGCAGTTTCCCTATTTTCTTACAGGATTATCTAAGATCTGTGTTGATGCTAACTGCTGTTTAAGAAAATTAAAAAACATAAAAGCAATTTATTTATTGATCGAAAGCAAAAACAGACCCACCTTCATTATTAGATGAAGACATTTTAATTTGTTTTGTTATTTTATCTATTTCAAAGCCCAGTAAAATAATCTGGAGAGCTGTAAAATCAAACATTTACAGATTATAAAAAGGTCAATTTTTGGTGAACTTATTAGATGCAAAAATATGAATGATGCATTTTTGCACTCAACTGTTCTTCAGGGATGAATCTGAGAGTTTATTTACTTGTTCTGACAGTTTAGTCTCTGTGTCTAAAAATAAGTCAATAAATCAATAAATAAATGTAAGCAATAACAACAACAACATACACCATCAAATTACAGATCTGCATACATTTGTATATAATGTCAGTATATAAGGTCATGTAATTAAAACTTTCAAATGGCCACTACAATAAACCTGATCAGTGTTTGCAAACGCTGAGGTTTCTCACTCTTAAACATCTCCCCCATGTCTGCGCATTCCTGTTCCCGATCAAACAGCTGTTCACGCAAATCTGTGGAGAAGAAACGATTAACTTTTGCTAAATATTTCAGTTAAGAAAAAACAACCGTTCGCTTTCCATTCATAACCTGTTTATGGTAATTAGCCTTTCAATCCTAAGATAGAATCAGTGTTACTCATCGTCAGTGTTACTGCATTGCTTTTTACTGGAACATTTCATGAATATATGTGTTAAAGCATCTATAGGCATGTCATTTGTTACGATGCACATTAACTGGAAGTGAATGAAGCCTGAAATGATGCGTTTGTCTTACATCTGTTGTTCGCCTGCAGATAAGAAGTTTGTTCCTGTTCCTGTTGTAGACCTTTCTGGAGATCTGAGAAGACAAAACTCAAAGTCACCATTGTAAGTCATTTTTAAGCTAGGCAAACAAGTTTTATAAAGCTTTAAGGTCTCACCATTTATTTGAAACTCATGTGCTCTTATTTGGCCCTGTGCGTAAATTAATGCCTCCATGTAATCAAACTGGAGTGTAAGAATTCTAGAAGCTAAAAGCAGCAGAATTATATTATATTATATTATTATATTCAATATGTTTAAAAAAGGAAACATACTTATTTCATCTTTTTTCCTCAATTCAGCGATTTTGTCCATAATTTCTTTTTTTTTTGCGCTAATCTCCTTCGTCTGTCCTACAATATCAAAATCAGTCACAAGAAGATCAATTCATTCTTTCACACTCATCTGAATACACAAAGATAAAAGATATAAAAACCAGAATATTTAATTCATTTCTTAAAAACCGTCACCGTTCAATTTGAGAAGCGTTTGTTTAAGAGCTGACAGCTCAGCGTTCAGGTCCGATATCTGTTTCTCCACTGCTACGATGTGTTTATCTGTGGATTCAAAACAGAATGTGAAAATATCTGCCACACGTTTCAACATCCTAAAAACTCAAAAAACTCACCAATTTTTGCGATGTCCTCTCTTGCCTCCTGTCTTTCTTCTTTTAAGTCTTCCAGGGTGTCCATTTTGTACTGAAGTTTGTTCACAGTTACTGTAACACACAGACATAACATCATCTGCACCATACTGTAACCACAGAACAGTGTATGTTATTTTACCTCATCCGCCTGAACGTAGCCCTTGTTTTTTGATGTTAACATTAAAAACACTCACAATCAATATGTGCTTGTGTCTTATATTTATCAGAGGCTCGAGTCATCAGTTCCATCACTTCAATTTGCTTTGTAACAATCTGCAGGACTAAAAGAAAAAGACATTTCATTACTGCCTTAATAGAAAAGGTTTTTCTCCTCTGAAGTTCTCGTTCTTATCAAACTCACCCTGGTCTGATATTCCATCTTGTTCACCTGGTTTCTTGATCTTGGATTCCAGGTACTTCTTTAAATCTGTAGATTAGACACAAATACACACAAACAGCATGTTTGAGACTCATTGTAACATGCTACAAACACACATGACACTATTCACTGATGATATAGATGATGATATATTAACCCAACTGGACATTTGTTGTGGATCATGTAATAAAATGGAAATATAAGGATCAGCACAAGTGATGCCTACCACTGAGATGGAGTGAGGTTGGCTTGTTGCTTTTTGACATCTCAGCACTTATCTTCGAACCTGAATCACGAAAGGTCAGAAACATTGAGCAAGGGGACTCGTAATGCAATATCGGAGGTGTTGCTCCATGCATGAGGGTGTATTTACCTGCAAGCTCAAACATTTCAACATTTCTTGCTAATTGTTTCTTCATTTCCGCCAGATCTCTCCCGGCTTCCTTCTGACGCTCTTTCAGCCCTTTGGAAAGGTAAGAAATACTCACATTAGCACAGGATAAATGTTTACAGTTTTTAGGCTATAAAGCAGCGATGGTACGTACTTGCGGCCTTGGTGGCATCTCTCTCAGTGTTGATTTTCACATCCAGCTCCTGTAAGTCCACAAACCTCTGCAGAACATGTAAGACTGCATGGAGGAACACAAGTGTTCATCACAAGTGTTTATCAAACCAGTATGTGGAAAGTATTAATCAATGATTAAGCTGTCCATCAGTATCACATTCTACATACCATCTTTAGTCGGACTGATGGTGGTATCGAGCTGTTTAAATAAATCATCCAGCTGGGTTTTAAGACCTGCAAACATAACCATCAACATGAGACACTGTGATAAATGTAGTTAGTCTGAAACATGTATTTCATGTGTGACTTACCATCAATATTATCATTTGCAACTTTATAAGAATTTCTACATTTTATCTTCATTTCTTCAAGATCATTTTGAAGACCTAGTAATGAAAGAAGATTAATTCATAGCTGCTGAATAAAATTAAACACTCTATTAATGGTATTTTTACCCCAAGCTAGTAGGAAGGTCTAGGAATACAATATCTAAATGTATGTGTTTCTAATTTTACACTTTTTCAAGGGATAATTCTTTTATTTTGTACTTGTTGCACCAAACCTGCAGCCCATTGTTTTGTGGAAAATGGAAATTCTACCCTTTAAGTTCCACAAAATAAGAAACTCAAACAAGTCATTCAAAGCCAATATTTCTGGTTGTTTTTAAACTTGTGGATGGTACAACTGTCCCCAAACTGCTATTAAAATTTTAATGTTTCAAACTTTGCTGCCTCAGCCTAGGTTAGTTCAGTATAAAATTCACATACCTGAACAGTCCTGAGTAGACAGACGGATAATGAGAAATGTGTTAATGTGTCATATATGTACTTTTGTAAAATTGTAAAATTAAATGTAAAATTGTAAAATTAATGTAATCAATAAATTAGTATTTAAAAAAATGGCCTTACCGCTACAGCTCGTTTTCTTACTAGAAGATTCTTGAGTGCCTAAAATGTGTGAAACATCTCATTTTAGATTAAAGGCTGAACTGAAAAACAAAATGTGTCTGTTTTACATGTCATATATTGAACCCACCTCTACATCATCTGCGTTTACTGGACCTAAATCACAAACAAAATATCAAAGAACCCTCATGTTTCTCAAACAATCTTGATTTTATCGAACAAGTGCAATCAGAGGCAATATTAATCTTACCACATGTAGCCTGTGGAAGCAGGTTGAGTGACACTAAGAAAGAACAAAGCAAGAGACTCTCTCTCCACCCCATTGTTGTGTGGGACTGAAATCTCTGAGTTCTGAACTTTTGGCTTTAAGGCTTTATATATGAAGAGCTTCCTAGTCTGTTATTGCCCAACTCTCACTTTTTTTAAGTGTTCTGATCATTTCTTGTATGATCAAGTAAAATAAATCAGTTCAAGACTGTATGGCACACAACTTATTTTAACATTGTCTGCACTGTGACCCATCTACAAGCACATAAGTAACGATGCCAGCCAGGTAAAGTCTCTTACTTTTACTATTTTAAGCAGCAAAAAGTAGTGTAACAATACACTACTCCACATCAACTTAAAGGGATAGTTTACTAAAAATAAATTGTCATTACAACCCTGTATAACTTTCTTTCTTCTGCAAAAAGCAACAGAAGATAATTTGGTAACCAAACAACAGTGACTTCTATTGTATGGACACAGAACCACTGAGACATTTCACAAAATATGCAGATTTTAAATGACATGAAGCCAAATGATTGATGCCAGAAATTTTTATTTTTGGGGTTAACTATTCCTTTAAATGTAGCACTACACATACTGCATGAGGTTAGATGTATGGTTAACAAGTGTTAAATAAGGCCCTTAATGTGGTAAGTTCTTCATTGCATAAAATGATTAACATTGCACAAGAGGGAAATATGTGTATACGGCACACCCAGCCCTGAATTGGTGATAACGTGGTGGTTTTGTATGTGGCAAAAGTCAGTGACAGATACACTTTTCATTTGCATTGCAAAGTCATCGACAGTTGTGTTTCCAAAAAAGGAACAATCTACATGGTATCAGATCAAGATGTTTGTGTGAAAAAACTGAATACAGCGACTTCTTCTCTCATCGTGAATCATCCGGCGTTTGACACCAACAGTCAGACTGTCGGGTCTCAGTCTGAAATCTTTAAATGCTGATATCTGTCATGCATAAACACGTTCACCTCTGAACAGAGCAATGACACATTGCTTTTATTACCGAGATCAAACCCTGGCACCTTCAGGAATCACCATGACATTTTATTTCCCTGAAACCCTCTCATTTACAGAAGCAGCCCAAAAGATTCAACTAAAGCTTTGTAGATGTTCTACTAAACTCCTTTTCTTTCTCACAGTTCCTGGAAATGTAAAGACTGCATCACAAAAAATACCCAAAGGTGATAAAAATATAACCTCCAGAAGACCAGAGCATGTTATCCTCTTAAAAATCAGACAAGGGTAAATTATGCAACAAGACAGAAGGACTTATTGGTGAATCCGGGTAAAGTGCGATTGTAGAAACCAGCACTTTTCCATTTGCAAACGCATTGCGTCAATATTACACCTATTACGGCAATTTTGCGCCTCGCCACATTGTACCGCGTTATCTGCTGGTTATGTAGCTGTACATGTCACAGGACTTGCTGCTGGTGGACAACTGTGATCTGGGAAAGGTCTAGTAATATAACATTTAACCGTGGTCAGGTATTGCATGCATGTCTGTCGTCTCTGCACAAATGTAATATAGTTTGTAGGTATTAAGTTTGCTTCTGGTGTAGAGTCTGCGTGTAAAGTATAGGGTTTGTTATACGGACATACACAACATCCGACGTGTTCAACACGTTTGAGAACCAGCTGGAGATATTAACTATTGTTAGATGCCTTCAGAACTAGTTACGAGTCGTTGCGTGTTTCTGGAAGGCGGATGCAGTTCATGCATGTGACCGGACGGCGGCGTCGCGTTTACTTTTATCACTTTTGTTACTGATCAACTTCTCTGAGGATTTAAGATTTAAAACAGCTTCACTGTTTTAAATCTACATTGGAGATGCACTATAATAATGTGTATGAACATATTCAAATCTAAACATTAACATGTTTAAACAGTGACATAAATGTAAGAATAAGAAACGGAGTGAATTCTCCCTGTGTGTTTGTGTCAGATGGCTCTATCCGGAATGGTGTGTGTGGTTACCGGCGCTTCCAGAGGGATTGGGAGAGGAATTGCCCTTCAGTTATCCGAGGCCGGTGCCACCGTCTACATCACGGGTCGACAGGAGAAGACTCTGAAACAGACAGCTGCCGAGGTTTGACACTGCAGAGGTTTAGTGTTAAACAAACCCAAAACCCATTCATATAACATAAGTGCTGTTGATATAATGGACACCTCAGCTCACGTGCTGTAGATGCATGTGTGCTAATAATTTAAGAAGATTTCCACTCCAACAGCATATTTGTGTTTTAAAAGATGTGGAATTATGTGGCCGATGCTTGACATTTTGCATTAAACTCAATGGTTTGTCAGGTGACACAGAGAGGCGGCAGGTGTCTGCCAGTCGTCTGTGACTCATCTAAAGAGGATGAAATCAAGGAACTGTTTGAACGCGTCCAGCGGGAGCAAAGCGGAAGACTTGACATCTTGGTGAACAACGCTTACGCTGGGGTACAGGTCAGCTACAGCCTGTTACAGTTAGCGTGACAACATATGTTGAAGCTGTTTACAGATGTTATTCTGTATATGTATGCATCTGTCTGTCTATACCTGTCTATAGGTGATATATCTATCTATGTGTCTATATCTATCTATATCTATCTATATATTCACACACATACACATTTTATATACATGTATGTATATGTGTGTGTGCCTGTTGTGTATACATACATATATGTGTGTGTGTTTGTGTGTGTATGTGTGTGTTTGGTGTGTATACATCCATCCATGGTGTGTGTGTGTGTGTGTGTGTGTATTTGTAATATGTATGTATTGTGTTTTCTTTGTTCAAAGGCTATTTTTGACAACATGGGAAAAAAGTTCTGGGAGGTGGATCCAGAAATTTGGGACACCATCAACAACACGGGTCTCAGGTAAACTCTGGTCTATGGTACTACACTCTTCTGCTTTACAGAACACACTCACAGCAGTAACTATCTGTCACGCTTTCCTGATTGCTCCCTGTCACTGCGTTTTCCCAGGAGTCACTACTTCTGCTCTGTGTATGCTGCACGGATGATGGTGGCTCAGGGCAGTGGCTTGATTGTCTTCATATCATCCATGGGTGGTCTGCGCTATCTCTTTAACGTAGCGTATGGGGTCGGCAAAGCCGCAGTGAGTCTGTGCTTACATCAGCGTATCATTCTATATTATGATACACATCTTTCACCACTTTCATTAGACAAATATCATGATAAAAACTCAACAGATATCATGATGACATTATTATTGTGACCTTGTTTGGCTTTGAAAATCAAACAGATGTTCTGACAGCCCTAGCGCCTGTAGAACCGATTGATCTTTGTCTTCAGTGTGACAGAATGGCAGCTGATACAGCAGTAGAGCTGAAACGCAGAGGTGTTGTTTCTGTAAGCCTTTGGCCAGGAGCCGTTCAGACTGAGACAATTACACAGTTTATGTCTCAGAGCGAGACGCCTCCAGGGTTTGACCCAAAAGTAAGAATTCCTTATTGACTCTGCCCACAATCACCTGCATGCAAGTATAAGAGCTTGTGAGATTTCCTACTAACACTGAATTGCATTTAATTAACTTAAGGAAGACTTGGATTTACTGAGACGAACTGTAACTGGATAATATTTGGCATATGTATCTTCATTGTAATGCCAGAGGAGAGTAAACTACAACTGGCATATGTATCTTCTACAGCTAAGCTGTCCTCCACTGCTCCACTAAACATCTCATGAAGTTCTTGTCTTAGGGATTTTCTGTGGACCTGCATGAACATCTATGTTGAGTTTATCAATATTTGTTTACAATTTGTCTTGCAGTACAAGGAAGTTTTCAATAATGGTGAGACAACCGAGTTCAGTGGGAGATGCATAGTGGAGCTCGCCAAAGGTTAGACATCTTCTAAAGATTTATTGTGAACGTATGTTGTGTGGATGTTTTCAGGTTGCTGACGTGTTCCTTTCTGCTGCTTGTTTACAAACAGACAAGAATCTCATGTCAATGACTGGGAAAGTTCTGATGACCTGCGACCTAGCTCAGCGTTATGGACTGAAGGACGTCGACGGTACAGAACGTTCAGTAGATGTAGACAAACGTAAACAAATGAATTTCTACACACCGTCTTTGATGCATTCCTTATCTTTCCAGGCCGCAGTGTTGTGAACTACACCTCCCTGAAGTTCATCCTTTCTCAAGCCCCCTATATCTCCTGGCTATCTGTTATCACACCTTCATTCATCCGTGTTCCTCGCTTCGTGCTAAGTCTTGCTAGTAGCAAATTCTGACAAGCCCCCCGTGCAGAGACACGCAGAGCCCAAGGAAGATTTCCAACAAGGGAGAAAAATGTTTTCATGTAATCAAAAAGATATAAAATGGACTCAATGAATTGATACACAATGAATTTTTACATAAATTTATATGTAAGTATAATAACTTGATTTAAAAGTCAACAACTTGACTTCCAAAACAACTTTCCTTATCATAAAGTCATAAAGTGGGAACTTTTATAAACCAGTTCATTGCTATGCATTAACAAATGATGAAAAATTATGCTTGAAAATCATAAACGCTTTGTGTTGAAATGCATCTTGCTTTAAGTAGTTTTTAAACAACTGTAACCACAGAAAACTACAACATAACTGTTTACGGTCTGTTGTGTCAGTAAACTTTTTATCTGTTTACTGTAATATTTTATTTACTTTACAGGGAACACTAGCATAATATATACCCAACCTATTCCAATAAATACAAACATTTATAATACAGTCTTTTGTGATGGTCTGCGTGACATGCAGTTTTCTAAGGATGTGCAATCCATGAGATTTAGGGTTTTGTTCAAAACTTACATCAGAATCGGTGCTTCTGTAAAAACACGTAGTTGCATCGTTACCCAAAACTTGCGCAAAACTTGCGCTCCCAGATGCGAAGCGCATTCACGGGGCCAAGTTTCACTCGTGCTCCTCCCATCCTCTCCTTTCCGGATTGGACCTGCACGTTCACGGCACAGTCATTGCAACAGGGGGGGCTGGTCCGAAGCTTTCCTGATCCTCTCTGTCTAGCCTCGGTCTGACCGGACAGGCGAAAAACACTTCGGTATTTCCAGAACAAAAGAGACGTGGGACAAAACGGACCGGCCGAATCGGAACATCCACATACCAGCTCGCCGGGAACCAAAGCGGTGAGTCGTTCGCAATGTTACGCGCAGAGTTTAATGCGTAAAGTTTTCAAAGCGGTTCAGTTTTTCCTTCGTGACTCGGGGAGGGTGAATGTTTTCGAAGCCCCTGAGATCCACGCAAGGGGTCGGGCGACTCGGTTTTGCGTCCCGACCCGTTCGCACGTGAAGTGAAACGTTTATCTGAAGGTGAATTAACGGGGAAGGCGCGTTTTGTTGGGAACGCCGTGGCCATTTAACACCGACTTTGTTGATGTGCGCTACTGAAGCGTGTCCAAACGAGTGCGCCTGTGCGGCTCCTTCGCCACAAAAGCGCTGGTGGCCAAGACGCTACAATGGCATAAAGACTTTCCTGCCATAGTTATTGTGCAAACATCGCCACTTATGGTGGTCGTTACACCTGCTTGTTGTTTTTGGTGGCATGTTTATGAACTGTAGCGATCTCACGTACCCCACGACCTGCGTCAAAGTTTCTCCAGATAAGCTGATTATAGATCCCATGGACAAACATCGTGTCACTGACGCAATATCTAAGTTTATTTGGCCTGCATTGCGTTTTGAGTTTGGCTATTTCGTGGGGTGTACATAAAGAGTCACTTTAAATGATTTCTGATCTCCACGTAGATTGTAAACATGTTTGTGATGCATCTAATGCAGCTTCCAGGGACTTTACGCATAGTGGAGTCATCCTAAGTCACCATCTGATAAATGAGGTCACCACAGGCGGCCGGGAATTTATCCTGTCAAGTTAGCCTCCAACTTATTTTGTACACGTCTGGCCAGCTCGTTGCATGTAGTGGTAAATTTCCCAACATTGGAAACACTTCCAAGCCGGATTGCTTAACTTTGCTTACGTAGGTCTGTGTCACTAACTAAACAGACTATTGCCAAGGTTATTTATAAAGAACAAATGGAAACTCGTGGTGCAAACGGCTGGTTAGAGAGAAATACCCTCATTAATCAGTCCGGTGGTTAGTTAAAAAGTATAACACAAGTTTTGGGTTTAACTTTACATGGTACAAGAACAAGCTGTACGAGACGATTGAAATGAGCTTGTTAGACTGTCTTGTGTTGTGTATGCAAAATGCAAAACTGACAACCAAATCAGCTTGACGAATATAACTTTTGTTAGCTTTATTTGAGAGGCACGCTTCCACACTTTACCATCTGCTGGAAGGCTAAATGAACTTCTGTATGGGGTTCTGGAGGGGTGGGCAAATGGGGGATATGGACCATCACATGCGCTGGAAAGGGGGCAAGGGATCTGTGAAGGGCAGGCCCCCCATTTCTCTTTTGCTGAAGTTGGCCGCAGTGGGGGCTGGGTGTGCACTGCCGTTGAGTATACGACGGGCTTTAATAAAAGCCTAATGCGTGGAAGAGAAAAACAGGGGGAAGGGGTGACATCTGTCCTTCTTTCAACTTTCGAGAGGGAAGTCAATGGCCAGACTGTAGAGTTGGCTGTAAAAGAGCCGTTTAATGACCTTGGTGCGGTTTGTTAAACGCTGAAGCCATGAGCGCTTTTATTGTAAGTCTGTTGCGTTTTGGTCAGCGATAGATCCATTCCTAGTTTTAGGTCCACGACAGCATGCAAATGATCCAAACTGATTCTTTTGTAGAACTGACCGACCAAAACTGCCCGGGACCTCACCCATTTACTCCCTCCCCACCACACCACCCAAGTGCCCATCAACAAGTGATAGCCCACCACCCCCACCGAATCGAATCAAACTGGTTTCAGTCCGGTTTGTGTCGTTGCCTGTTTTCTCGTTTTCTGTCTCATTTCTGACTTTTTTTTTGTTAACAACAGAAACGTATGTTCTCTTCATTATCAAACTGTGCGGTTTGATAATGCCTTCATGCCTTAACCTTTGATATTGTATTCAAAACACAGTTGACGCTAAAATTGAATGAGTACAGATCACACTGTTCTGTTGAGTAAATTTGTCTTGTATTATAATCCATTGAAAATTGCATAGCAAAATGTCACATTTTGTTGTTCATACAGTACTAACTAGTTTTACTTAACATGTTAATTTTGTAAGTTTAATTAATTGTCTTGAAAGTAACTCGATTCTCTTTGTTAACCCTACAGTCTACAGCTGTGTGAGGTGTGACATCTCTGATGGCGATGCACAGTGTCCATGACTTGAAGATTATCTCTCCAAGAGGGGTGCCGTCAAAGAGACAAGATGGAACTCTCATCACTTCACGACAACAGAAGTCACCACAAAACAGCGGTTCTAATGGAAAGGAACATCTGAGTTCTTCTAATCGTAGGCCGCGAGAAAGCAATGGCAGTACAGCAGCAAGCTTCAGCACCAATCATAACTCTGTAGTGTGTCTTCCATTGGTATCTGAAGGACTAAAGCTAGTGTGGACCCAGTCAGATCAAACACGTGAGTTAGATGCTATACCAGAGTTGGTACAGGCCTTCAATGTCTTCCCCTACCCAACATCTCAAGAGGTCAGCACCTTGGCCCACATTTGTTCTCTTCCACTGGATAAAGTCAAAGTCTGGTTCATGGTCCAGAGGATCAAGTATGGCATCAGCTGGGCTTCAGAGGATATTGAGGAGACACGGCTCAAGCTGACCAGGCCGGAACAAATAAGTGAGACCGAACACAAGGAAAGCAAGACAAAGAGGAAAAATGGATCTGATGATTTTCAGGAAAAGGAGGGGATGCATGAAGATCACATAGAAGATCTAGCACAGAGCCCTGAGTCGCCTCAAAAAAGACATAAAAGTGAAAGCATGCCACCAGCAAAGTTCTCTCCTGTTGCTTCACGTTTCCGTTCATCTCTTCCTGCTCCTCAGGATTTGTACTACTACCGTCAGCCAGCAGAAACATCAGAAACTCCACAAGCAGCCACCCCGCCTGTCTCTGTGGAGTCTTCTGCTGGATCCGAGCAGCCACGTCACAGCCGCTACAAAAAGTCTAAAGCTCAGTTAGCTGCTTTGCGTAAGAGTTTCCTGCAAGAGAACTGGCCTGATGAGTCAGAGCTCCAACGGCTACAGGACGAGACCGGCCTGACTCGCAACGATATTCGCAAATGGTTTAGTGACAGTCGGTACCAGCTGAGAAATGGCAGGGGTTCTTCAGGTTTGACGTCTTTCCCCGCTACTCAAGGAGAAAAAAATGAAACTACGTCCAGTCTTTCATCTCAGGAGGTTCAGCCTCTTTCCCTCACCACTAAGAAGCCAAGAACTGCACAGCCTGATGACAGCGAAGTCAAGGAAAAGGTTCGTATGAAAGGCGCTCGCAAAAATCGTTCAAGTGACTCTCAGTTTTTCCAGATTTTCCTGTCTAACTCTCTTGAGGCATTTGAAGGAGGAATGCCAGGACTGAACGTGGAAAAATGTTCAGAAGTTGAGATTCTGAACGTTGATGATGCTGGAAGTGAACTGGATAGTGAAGAACATTGTGTGACGCCTCCAGAGCCGGCTCCGCCCACTTCCTCTTCTTCCCCATCGACAACACCATCTAAAAAACACTCAGCCAGGCCACAGTCACTGAAATCTGCACGTTCTCTCAAACCAAACATCTCAACCAACTCCACACACCCCTCTGATCAGTCTTCACCTTTAGTATTAACAGCGGCAGGGCGACCAAGGAAAACAAAAGAGCAGCTGGCCGTGCTAAAGGAATACTTCCAACGCTGCCCGTGGCCAAAGAGCGAGGAATACACGCAGCTAGTGGAACTAACATCTTTGCCTCGTGCTGATGTCATCCAGTGGTTTGGGGACACACGCTATGCTGTTAAAAACGGCCACGTACGCTGGGTTCATGCTAATGTGCGCGACCAAGTGCTTGCAGAGATAGCATTGCCACAAAGTGGGGGCGCAGTTGATTCCAGTGGAACCGAAGGCAGCAGAAAACGTAAGTCACAAGGGAACAGTGCACCAAAACCACAAAAGCCACCAACAGATTCTACAGACTTCAGTCCTTTGGAGCTGTATTATAAACAGACTGGACCATTGCAGGAGAAAGACCTTGATCATCTCTGCCGGAAGTCAAAAATGAGCTACCAACAGGTGCGAGACTGGTTTGCCTCCAAGGACAATAATACACTGGACACAGAGCTCAATGTTATTGACTGATAATATAAAGAAGAAAACTAATGTTGTACTCATGTACTTGTCTGTTAATCTGCTGAGTCCTTTATTCTGCAGGGGTTGAAAAAGGCTCCTTTGTGGGCACAGTGTAACATTTCTCTAACGTCATGCGATGTTCAAAAGTACCAGCCAGAATCGGAGCAGTAATTCAACAGCGTTGAAAATGTGACATTCTAAAATGCATTTTGGTATTTGACATTAGATATTTACCACCAATTTGTTTCCAGGAAAGTTAAAGGAGTCACCTGTACACTGGCTGTTTAACATTGTGTGTCTGTCCGCTTTAACAGCTGCTGCTTAGAACATATGAGGCGTAATACATAGTGTTTGTTTTGTTTTTCAGAAACTTAGTTTGGTCCCACATTTGAATCCTGCACCTGTGCTGTAGATTTTAGCAACAATAGAGTTCATTTTATAACTTTGATGTGTCTCATAGCAATTGCTTTTGAAACTTTGAAACATTTTTCTCTTAAACTGATTAACAAAGTTTACAAAATCTCCCCCCCTTTCAATTATTTTTCCTTAACATTCCGCACTTAGTTGAATTTGTTGCTATGGACCCCTATTGTTTTAAATAAGCATTTAATTTGTGAATTTCCCCACTGGAATGCTTTTTAACACATGTAAGCCAATTTTACGTGAAAGTTACAGATGTTATGAAGAGATGTATGCCAGAGAACTTGGTATGCCAAAGTTTGTAGACATTTTTTAGAATTTTACAGGCCTTGTAAAATCTCAGTTTTGTGATGTAAGTCTACTGACAATAATGGGACCACAATACAGCTGTTATTTCTGATAATGCAGTAAAGGATTGAAGAGGACGCGCTCTCAGTTCAATTCTGTGTATCTTTAGTTTGTTTTTCTTCAATTTAATAATAAACTGGATAAAACTGACTCAATTCTATCTCGTTGTTTTCTCACATCTTACTTGTAATTAGAGACGCTTACATTTCAACTTAAAGTTATACTTATGTTTCATTGCAATTGTAGAAATAGCATTACTAAACTAAATGAAGGCCTTAAACAATAAATTGTTATTGACATTTCATGGCCGTGGTGACTGGACCGGTCTGGCCATAAACTGGAACTGAAAGTTGGTTGGTGTTGTATGCTGGGACCTACAAATTGCATAAACAGAGAAACTGCTTAGTGGGAAACCACTGCTTTCAGTCATTAAATTGGGATTTTTGTTCTAAATCAGTCATTAAATTAGGAAAAAACGTTACCTTGTAGGAGTGTAACTTGAAGTGGGAGTCCCTTAAGAGAACGTGAACAAACAGTGTTTGTAAACAATGATCCACTTTGAATATTTCATGTTTTTGATGGTATATGAAATACATGATAAACAATTTCACTTACTGAAATTATGATCGTGTGCTGAGCTCACACTCGACACGGACATGGATGAACCTGGAGTCTAGGGTAAACAAGTAAAACAAACTACTTTGTCATATAATAAATAATTATTTTTAACTGCTCTGTAACTGACAAATAACTGCAAACTTTATTAATATTGAAATTTACTTACTGTCAATCCCAGCCTGGAATTTCTAAACCTCTCCAAAGTGTCACCCGAACTTCAAACATTAAAATTAAAAATAAAAAGTTAAACATTTTTATTATGTGTGGGATGAGCAATTATTCTTTATAAAGTGATTAAGGTTATATAATACAATCTACCTGACGGCTCTAGAGCGTGGAGTGACTGTGGAAATTTGAATATATATATATAATATATATGTGTATAAAGCTTTACAATATAAATGTTTCTTTTGAAATCAATGAAACGGTACCTGGTGATGTCACAGCCACCGGAAGTGTCATCCTCGGAGTACCCCTATATATGGAAAGAGCATTCTATGAATGTGAACTATATCATATATAACAATATATTAGGCACACCTATATGCACATATAGACAATTAGCTGTATTTACCCATTAATCTGAAATTTCCCAGGGGATGTCTATGTGGGGGCAGACGAACAACAAATGAACAAAATCTGGAAGACAATGGGGTTCATAAATGCACCTTTTCAAATACCACAAGAATTTCTCACCCTCCTCTGAGAAAGAGGTTTCTTGAGTTCTTCATTCTCTCGTTTGAGGTCAGACACTTGCCTTAAATAAAACACAAATGGTTAGGAAGGAATTTTGTGTTTCCACTGAAAATATTCAAGATGCTGAGCCACACATGAGCACCTGTAGAACTGATCAGTGACTTCTTTCAGTCTTCGCTCCAGTTCCACAGATTTGCTTCTATAGAAAGCTAGAACTCGTTCCTTCTGCCTTTTCTGAAAAACAGCAATCTGAAACAAACACTTTCCCTGAGCCAACTGGCAGATTTGTGCTTTGACGCAAGCACATAATAATTTAAAGTATCCGAGTTTACAAATGTTTTTGCACTTTCCAGATAATTCAGACAGTATTAATAGAACAAACATGGATTGATAAGATTGGAAAATGGATTGGTAAGTGGAAAATGACTTTAACCTGTGCAATATGCTCCAGTCTGGTCTGAAGGAGTTTCACCGGATCCTTAAAAAACATCTTTTCCTGTGGTTTCATCTTCACCGAAACAAATGGAATATGCAGGAAACACATGGAAGGAAAAATAAATGATGTTTCCACGATAAACAAAAAAGCACAACAGCTGCATTCACTGACTGACTGTTTTTGCAAAACCCTTTATTGTCACTTTTGGGAAAATTACGGTTTCCATGTGGCTCCTTAACATTTTATGATTCAATGGATTTATACTGTGTGTGAACACAACCCTGTATAGCAAACCGAAGTGACACCTGTATGCTGCAGTGTGAATGTAAAGGCAACACAACCCAGTTTCTCAGGTCAGGCTGGACCCACCTGGTCAGAGATTTGGAGGTAGTTACAGGTGGCGTGACAAACTCCACACTGACCTGTAGGACGAGTTTCATTGTGAAACGAGTCATTTTTAACCTGGTTTAAATGTGGCACCAGTTTTTATGTATTAGCAAACGCATCACAGACTTGTATTTACGCAGCTCTCGCAAAATACATGACCACAGCTGGACACGACAAACTGCTTCCCGTCTCTCAGAAAACAGCTGTTACAGTGAAACCAGTCCATTTTAACGCTATAAAAGAAAGCAAACAGGTACATATAACACGTGCGCTGTAATATTTAGCGCTGCAACACGAAAGGCATCATGCTAGTCATCGTGAGGCAAGTGGATCGCTAGCAAGTTTCTTCGTGTCCAATACTATCCATCATCATTCATTATTTGAGAAACATTGTTATAAACTATTGTGCTATAAAGGCAAACGTACCGAAATAAATGCAAATAAAATGGTCAGAATCGACCAAGAGGAAATGAGGTGACATTCAGTAACGTTACCGGCAGGGGGCGACAAATACTGCGCGTTACGTGCATTAAGAAAATGCATCGTTTGTCAATACTGTGGGTTTAACTTAATACTGTGTGTTAACGCACAAAACAAGCGCAAAGGACAAATGCAAGACGCCATTTAATAAACAGTGCATCATGTTTCACATTCAAGAAACAGGTCCTCAGTTTTGGCAAACATTAAACTGGGTTTACGTTCACAATCCCACATGCAACAAAGCGCAGCGTCCACTTTATAATAAACTTTATTCCCAACACAACAGCAGAATTCATCCCTAGGATTTACACTCCAGGGAAAACGCCCATCTTTAGGAGGAAAACAATTTGCATTAAGAAAACCGATATTAATACGAATATATACTTTTTTATATACATTCACAAACCTCATCAAATCCATTATAGGAGACGTGCTCAGTTTTCAGTAACAACCAATGGGCCGAGCACAGAAGTTAAAGTTGAAGATTCTGAAATTATTACTCAGTCAGTTTACAGTATAAAACAACTCGATATAAACTGGAGCATAACTGTGACGCAAGGCGAGGAAAACTTGATCAACAGCTAGATTTCCCTGCAGGGAAACTGGTCATTTTCCCTCTATATATCAAGATAGCATTACGTCAATTATAGCTTGGAACAGCACAAGGGAAAAATCCAGTTAATTCACCCGCTGTTAATCCTCTTTTTTTCCTTCCTCGACAGTTAGTGTCACAGCAGCTGCAGAGAGAACTCTGGGACGGATCGTCAAGTAACACCCATCTGTGCAAAGAAATGGGATTATAAAGTGTTCAATGTGTGGGGAAAGTAGTATTTCAATATCTTGGTGATATACCTCGAGTTGGTCTTGTCGTATTGACAAGCTTTTTTGCCACCATCCAGATCACTGGGGTCCCACGCCAAAAGCCTGCAGTGAATGTAGACCTTAAGATGGCAAAAGAGAAGGTGGTTTAAAACAACAGACCAAAAGAAAACCATAAACCAGGAATAAACAAACTCACATCCTCTCCCATGGCAAACTTAAAGGCTTGAAGACTTAACCTGATCTCAGACAACTGGTTTCTTGGCAGAAACCTTGAGTTTGTCTTCTTGCTGTCTACCAGACACCTTTAAATAAGAAAAGGTCAGACTAGCTAGAACAAGCCATATTTATGGTTCCACAAACAGAGCATTCAGAAACTGCTGCACACACCCTTTATTAGCAATGAGTGGATAAATACGAGAATCTGGACCCAGTTCTGGTGATGTGGAGGCCACACATTCCTCCAGGAGAAGAACCAAAGGCTGATGGGTTTGCTGGTCCACTGAGGCTGCAATGGGGATTGTGGAGCCCAATGAGAACGTTGTGGAAGAGGCAAAGCCACTGAAGTCATCTGCAGTTAAACCATAAAGTAATTAAAGGCTGTTTAGATAATCAGTGAAGAATGCAAAGGTCTACTGGGTGCATCCATACCCCTCATAAAGGCCATACGGAACTTCAGATCTCCTTGGCCTTGTGTGTAAAAGACCAGAGGATCATACATTGGTGGTGCCCAGTCTTCTGGTCTGAGAAGAACATGTTTCAATCATCTTGAGAGGTCTTCAAGCAACAAAAATGTCAAAACCTAATAAAAAGTGCTTTCATTTTAACAGTTCAGGAACAAAAGCATCACCTTTCATAAGCACAGGAAACGGGATAATAAACAGGTGTTGCTTTTGAGTCCATGGTAGATGTGATCTCTGTCTCAAACAGAATCTGGTCTGTTGTCACCTATAGAGGAGAGTAGAGCATATAATGTCCACTGCACCCCATACAGCACATACAAAAGTATTTTATATGGTGAAACATTATTAACCTGAACAGTTTAAATGAGCAGCTATAGTTTGCTGCTCATTTAACATTGTGCACAAAAATTACTCAAACTAAAAAGAATAAACTCTTGCAAAACTAAAGCACAGCAACAACAAACTTCCCTGAACTCACCAGCCTCCTAATAGTACAGGCCCAAAATTCAGCATAAAACACCACCTCAGCCCCACCAGGTTTAACAGAAACTTGGGACGGAGGACAATCACCCAGAAGGAGAGAATACGGATCCACTTGTGAGTTTGTTTCAGTCCATCGCACAGACATGGAGTTTTTACCACAGTCCACAGAGATCGCTGAAGGCAGGTGGATCAGAAACATTGTGCACAGCATTTATTAACACCTCAAACTCAACGCTCCTGTTAAAATGCTGCATCTGGATGTGTCATTACCTGCTTGTGTCACTAAGAAAATGGTTAGATTTAAAAAACACACACATATCAAAAAAGAGGACATTCTGACAATATTCTCTTAGCTATTTCAGGGACATACTTAAATCCTTTGATTGACAGCTAACCCAATTAAAGAATTCACATGCGATGGGTTCAATGACCATCAGCTGCTAATGATTGGACTCTGATCATGTGAAGTGTGGCCTTCACCTCTTCTAAAGTGAAACTAAATGCTGGGCAAATAAACCCATCCAGTTATTGGACACACACCCCTAGAACAGTGGGTGACTTAATAAAGGCCACTGCAAATTGAAATAATGACCTTATGGGTACAAATCTCAGCAATATATCCCAAGTATAATGTTCAACATGTGTTGAATGTTGGCAAATAAAATCTTAGAGGACACACTTATGCCCAGTTTCACAGAGATTTAAGTCCCAGACTAAAATAAACATTTGAACTGAAATTGTTACACTGACACATATTAAAGTGCATTTTCTTTTGAAAGCTAAAACACAAATGGATTCCAACAAAACTTTAGTGAACTTAGTAAACACTTATTCACATTTATATAATAAGTGTTTAAATACCTTTAACACGGTTCACAATGTAAACACTAATTCTTTTGGTATAACCCTGAATTTTTGGTAATATATAAGAAACACTGTGAAGCTTTTTTAACTGTGTTATTCCCACATCATATAATTATAATTTAAAATTTAGTTCTTTTTGCTGGGATCACAAACTTTAAATCTTAAAATAAATCTTCTAAATAGATCTGATTTATGAAGACAAAAGTGATGTGACCAATCAAAAGTCAAAAAGATGAGACACGCAGACACAGTTTTAAAAACAGGCTTAGGAGACATTTTACAGTCTTTTAATGGACATGTATGAAAGATGCAGTGAAAAGTCTAATAGCATCTCAAGTCGCTCCTAATATCTCCCTCCGATTAGGAATCCAGCATCTAGAAAGATGAAAATAAAGATATTACTTCATAGTACATTTTTCATTACCCAGTTAATATAGAGATTAACCATCAATGCCACATACCAAATAATATTCAAAGCATCACCAGGTCCATGGGGTCTAAGGAGGAACCGTTGTATGCAATATGTATAATGAAATCCAAACATGACAACCACTGTATGTTTTGATGATCAGTGCTTAATCACAAGCTAACAAACCTTCCCCTGAAACGATTCCGCCATGTTGGACTAATGTCACGGTGAATCATCAATAATTGTCAGAGGTCCTAACACAGAGTTTAGGACCAGCCCCTGAGCTTCTGCGGAGACGACGCACGTAAACCTTACAGCAAACAGGATTTAAGCAAACGCTTATGCAACAGACAGTACATGCTCCCATTTACCGGAATCTGCATCCCTTTTTCCACGGCCTCTACAAGTGGAATCACAACAGTGACACAAAGAATTCTGGGATGGGTCATCTAACAGCTCCCACCTGTTAGGGAACGTTGGGTATTAATAATGTGCATTACAGAAGTAATGAATGCTTGTATACAAGTAATTGAAGGTTCACACTTACTCTCCTGTGGCTTTGTCATAATTACAGGCTTTCTTTAACTCGTTGAGATTGTCAGGGTCCCATGCAATTAATTTGCAGTGAATGTACACCTACAGAAAGAACAGAGCTTTGAGGTCACAGATGAACATACAACCATATTCATATAAAGAGTCTCTTCTTACCTCCTGGCCTACAGCAAACCTGAAAGCTTGAAGATGTAGCAAGATTGAGGACGAGTGAAACCTCGGTAGAAACCTGGAGAAGCTGTTCTTACCATCCACAAGACATCTGTGATTGAAACATATTGATATGAACTTAGACATTAGTGTTCAAAGGGTTACGTTTTAATATTGATTTATAATTTGAGCTCTCGGGTCTGATTTCCAGCAAAATGTCAGTTTGGCTTCATAAGAAAACTGCAGCTTTATGTTTTGAAAGGAGATTCAGGAGTTACAGACTGTAGGTTTAAAAACATACGGATCATGAAAACATCTGACCTTAAATCAGTCACAGTACACTCACCCTTTATTGGTGATTATTGGGTAGGTGAGAGTTTCAGGGTACATTTCAAGAGTTGTGGAGGCCACACATTCCTCTAAAAACAGCACCAGTGGCTGATGGGCTTGCTGGTCCACCCCAGCCCAAATAGGAACAAAAGAACCAAGAGGAAAGACGTTGGATTGGGCGGGACCAGTGAAATCATCTGATGAGGGATAATGAAAAGATGAAACATTGACAAATGCCGAGTTTGTACCTCTTACATTGTAGATACTTACAGTTAAGAATCGCCATGTGAAAAGCTAGTTCTCCGTGCCCTTGTATAACACCTGTAGCAGGGCTATGGAAGTAGGGGGTCCACCCCTTTGGCCTGGAGACAGTATGAATTTTATTACAACAATGTTGAGGCCTTGAGAACACCTGAAGTGTGATGTAATCTTACCTGTCATACACGCATCTCACCGGATAGGTGAACGAAGGAGGGTATGGCTTTGGCTGTGGCCTGTAGGTTAGTTTGTTTTCATATATCAAGTATTTCCATGTTGCCTGATGGAAGGGTAAAAGCAAAATGAAACAGGTTTTCTAGATTTTAGCTATTTTAACTGAAATACCAGATTTAACTTACGGTTCGTCTGAATTCACAATCACTAAGCAGGTAGTTGAAGTTTACTTCCGCCCCACCGTTTGAGGAATTCGTGAACTGCGATGGAAAGCAGTTTCCCAAGAGCAAACGTGCTGGATTTCCGGTCATCGATTGGTTCACTTTCCAGTTAATTTCAACAGTTCGTTCCTTACACACAATTTGAACATCTAAAGCGGAAGGAGGAAGAAAACGTGCATTTGTTGCGACCCAAAATTGAAGACACCGTCTTACTTGACATGTTGTTCAACTTTTATATGGGCATGTTGGTTTTAATTGTAATGAAAACACACATTACCATCTTCAAGCATCCCAAGCGCTGTGGCAATCATAAAAACAAACACACATTGCCACAGGTTATTCATGGTCAGGTATCAGTGGAAAACCAGTGAGGTGGGAATGAAATGCTTGCAGTATGTAGCTGGGAATCTGTGACCTGTTACTGCCACTAATCAGTGATTTGCAACAGCTGGTACCTGGAAACAGTGATAAAGGAAAAATGAACAGTATTTCCTTATTCATTTGCACGTGTTTTCGTCTATATACGAATTGCAATTATTCATGGACGGATTCACAATGATGTATGTTTTGGGGAACCTCACTGGAGCTTATTTCGTTATCATTTCCACTGAAGCCTGAAAGCGGAACCATCGGTAATAACTTACTGAGGCACCCGGACCAGTTCTGACGCACCGGAAGTTATAGCGACTATTTCGACGCAAATCAGCATCGTTTCATGCAATCGTTGTTTTTTTAGCTTTCATTTGTGTGTTAAAATAAAGACATAAAATAAAACATGTTGATTAAAGTCAAGGTAAGTCATTTTATCCAGCCCTTTAGTTTTTTTAAACTAGCGATTGCTGGTGTGTTTTTCAACGTGAGCGTTTATAAATGTACATTTACGGAGCATTAAAAAGTGAAACTTCACTAATGCACAAATCCTTAATACAATTTAAAACAAACCTTGTTTGCATCAACGTTTATTTCTCTTTTAATATGTAAACACACAGGCCTTTCATTATTGCTAGGATATATATGTAAACAGACTGAATTATATACATATATATAATTTGCATTCGTAGTTGTATAACTTATCTGACAAGTTTATTTATCTCTCCTTACAGACACTCACAGGCAAAGAAATAGAAATTGACATTGAGCCTACAGACAAGGTAAGAGAGCTGCCATATTTATGCCATCATATATCTGTAGCTTTATTGTGGTGCTTGATATTGTTGCTTTTTGATCAAACAAGGTGGAGAGAATCAAAGAGAGGGTGGAGGAGAAAGAGGGAATACCACCACAACAGCAAAGACTCATTTACAGCGGAAAACAGATGTAAGGTTTCTGTTAATGCCAGTCTTCATTTTGATGCAGTTGAAAGAAGGGCAAACCATATTCATGTCATGCATTTTGTTTTGTTGCACAGCTGTACGCTGACAGTAAAAGTGTTTCTTTCTAGGAATGATGAGAAAACAGCGGCAGACTACAAGATCCAGGGAGGATCCGTTCTGCATTTAGTTTTGGCCCTCAGAGGAGGGAGAGACGTCCAGCCTCTGTCCTGTCACCTGTTCTGCTAGGCTTTTCAATTGTAGAAATGTTGGTTTTCATGTCTGTAGTAACACAGCAGACTTACAGAATACCCCATGAGTACATTTAATACTTCAACCACTGTCTAAATAATGTTATTAGTGCCACTTAGAATCCATGTTTGAGTTTAATGCACATTTCTTTGCACTGTTTATAACCTAAATATCAATTTAGGTTAAAAGTTTTGGAAATGAAACCATTTTGTTTCACTGCACACATCTGCAGTGTATGACGGTATGAAACCTCACAGTAATAAAAACAGATTTATTCCTGTTTAAGGAGTTTAAAAACTCTTAAAGATCAACGATGGTGTGTTTGTTTTAAATGTTTAAAATAACGTCATGGGGAAACGTAACTAGAACCATTGTACCCAGTATTCATGTCATTCAACTCAAATACACACAGTTTTTCCTAAAATAGACTTTGTCATTTTTAAACAAATTGATTGCTTAAATGCAATGCATAACATATATGTGTATATACATACGTCTGTATATAAGTGTGTGTTTTATTGTATAGCGTTTTGAAGAGTCACAAAACATAATCGCTAATCACGGTATCACACACACACACACAGAATCTGAGAAGAATGATTAGGATGTTATAAATATATGTGATGCTAAATGAATCTTATATGGAGACCACATTCCTTTTCAGTTCAACTGCACAACAGTCCTGCAGTAAATGTCCTGAGAGGGCCGAGAGTTTAAATACAGGCTAAAGGACAATGACATTTAATTTTAACAGTAAGGCAATTTGGACATCAGCTGAATTCACAGCTTGTCTCTCATTTCCTAGCCGGTTCTGTGGGTTAACATAAAGGACAGCTCCTGTGTAGAGCTGGTAATTTCAGTCAAGATGGCTTGTTCATATACAATTCAAGTTTATAAAGAGTTAGTATATACCCAGAATATATAATCATTGGTTGTGGTAGCGTAAGGGAGCTTATCTGAGGGTTGAGTACATTAGTCGGACTGTTTACTTTTGTGCAGTACTGATAAACACATGAAACCACACAAGTCAAACACTTCATAAACATCTGTTATATAAAATCTGTGCTGGGACAGTGTTCAGTTCACATCAACCAGCAGCCTTTGGGAAATAATCTTTTGAATGATGTCACGATGCCAATAGATGTTACAGGGAGGTTGACAGACAGCTGCCAGATTGTGTAGATTTCCATTTTAATGGAAAAGATGTCACTGGGCTCCGCCTCAAGGCAGACTGGATTTATGCAGGTCTCTCACAACGGACTGACTGATGGCTGACAGTTCCAGGCAGGGCTTGGAAAGGAGTCGATCTGTACTGTGTCCTGACACATTGTGCCCTGATGACAGTAAGACACTCGGATTCGCATTTTTAGGCTCACCTGTAAAGGGTAAAAATAAGATCAAATAGGTGTGTGTGTGTACACAGTACCAATATTTATTATATATAAGGAACTAAAAATCATTAAAATAAAAACTAACAAAAAACAACTTCTTGCTGGTTGCTAATTTTAATTTAGTTTCAATGAATGAGGAATAAAGTTTCACACAAATGTAGCACACACACCTATGCACCAGTTGTGATACTTTAACAGTGATTTTACATATTTTTAAAACTTGAACGCCTCAGTCCCCATTCACTGCAATTGCTTTGGAAAAGAGCAACCAATACATTTTAACAAAAAGTTGAAAAGCTATGTGCATAAATTACAGCATTTCCAGTACGGATTAGTTAACCCCCAATGTATTAGGAAACACAATGACACTAAAACCAAACAGAGTGGTGAAGTTACCTTGTTAGGGTTGTTCAGTAAAACAGTCTGTGTGACTTGACCGAGGCCTTGTGCTGGAATCACATGACCACTGGGGGCTTTCATCTGCAGCTGAACACTCTGAGGGAAAATGTGCTTTAACAGCCTGTTCCAGTAAAAAGTCTCTGTTTTGGAGATAAAATACGGTAAGTAAACAGTTTGGTTCACACCTTAGGTACTGCGGCCTGCAGGGTGAAGCTGGTGATGTCACTCTGACTGGAGTTTGAGGCGGTGAGCGTGACGGTGACGTCGGTTTCTGTCTGTTTGTCACATTGTAGCTTCAAGGTCATTCCGTTCTTCTCGTACACTGTCACACCAGCAGCTACTAAACACACACAAGTACAAAAACACCAATGTTATAAGGTAAATAATTGTTAGACATCAGCCACGGCTGGAGAAAATCCAGTCAGAGGTCCATGCTCTCACCTGGCGTAGGCTCCAGACCTCCCAGAAGATCAAGAAGAACTCCAGCACTGGAGGTAGATGTTGGAGGAGTGTTAGATGGGGCTGGGGTGGGCGTGTCGGTTCCGCCCAACAGATCCAGAAGGTCGCACACCTTTAAACAGAAGCAAGTGGAATGAAGAAATTAAAATCGGACCCATTTATGAAGAGTTTACTGTAGGGCTGTGAGATATCTTAAAATATTGCACATATGAATACTGCAATGTTTTTAATAACTAAAGGAGTTCAATACTTGCATATAGTCACAGTTAAAAAAAAAAAAATCACAAAAACTTGCATGCATATTTTAGTTAGCATAACATTTTAATACATGCTTATTTTGTTTTTATGCTTTTATTATGTAAAACTTTTTCTCAGTTAATTCGTTTTCAGTTTCATATGAAATATGTACATATAATTGAAATTGCTTTTACAAAATTAAAGCTGTTTAATATTGCATTATTTGTGAAACAGCACAGCCCTAGTTTATTCTCTGAACGCATGTCCTGAAATTACCTGGCTTGTCGATTCTGTTGGTATTCCCATCTCCACTGGTTTGAGTTTGGACAGATCCGATTCTTTAACAAGCTCCCCTGAAGCGTCTCCGTTGGTGTTGCCAGGTGAGTTTTTATCCATCACCGGCATTCTCTCCAACACCGCGGGTCTAAAAAGACACACTTGATGATGGCAACATGCTTTTTTTAGATGTTTAGATGTAAAACATGCACAACATATTCTGAGATACCTCATGTGGTCGTATTTCTTAAAGAGCGCGTTGTACTCCACTGCCCTTTGTTGAAGCTCCAGATCGATGCAGCTGCCGTAGATGCTGACGATGCTTCTGATTCGACTGATAGAAGTAAAAATAAAATTGTTTGTTGAATAAAACTCTTCTAAACTAGGGAACTGTACAAATGTATCTATGGGAATAGTAGTTCTTATAAACTTAAGAATAGGCCTTCAGATCCAATAGCTTTTAAGATCATGAGAAACAAATAAATAGGAAAACAAACAGGCAAACAAATGAACTGAGATAATTTACAATTACAATACAATATAGAGAAAATGTTTATCTGTTGCCTCATTAATGCACAACTAATGTACTGATGCATTTTTGTCAATATAAATAAACAGGAAGTTCTTACTCGACGTTGTCGGTGATGCGAGTGCTCAGCTTCATGGTAGCAGTGAGTGCGAAGCCCCTGGTAGCTGGTGACGACATGTGAGACTGTAGAACCGTTTCCAAGGCATCCAGGGCATCATCCTCCGTAACCTAGCGACAGAACAGATCCATAAAAACTCAGTTTAGTCATTGCTTACCAAATTAAGTACTACGCCACAATACAGAGACAGCATCAGATAATAATATCAATATATATCATCCCAGCTAACAGGGAATGTTCTCAGAACACTGGCTAATGTTCTCTGAAAGTTCTCTCAAGGTTATCAGAAAATGTTCTTGCACTTGCAAAAGTTTATCACATATATCAAAAACATTTTTCTTAGAAAGTGAAACGCAAAAAACATTGCAGAATTTAAAAATGAATAACATTCTTACAACCAAACATTAACAATCCTTTAACTTTCAAAATAACATTTTTAATGTTTTTGTAACTTAATTGAAACATTAGGGAAACATTCTTGCAACCGTTAGCTGGGATGCTATAAGGATATATAGATAAACTAGTTAACCTCAGTGATCACCGTTCATTACCAGCATTAGCAGTGGTTTATACCTGCGCTGGTTCAATCTCTTCACACTCTCCCTTAAGCAGAAGGTCTCCATATTCTCCTATACACCAGCAGGCCACCTGAACCAGCGATTGCTACATACAAACACAAACGCTAAACACAACATCCTGTGTCTATTGGGCCTTACATATGTACATCATGTCGACAGAGAGACTTATTCTTACTTGTGAAATATCTTTCAGCAGGGCTCTGTACAGCTTGTGAACAGTGTAACAGTGGAGCTCGGAGGCAGTCATGATGAGTTGAATTAAGTTGGGCACAGTCTCATCTCTTACATCTCCCCCTGCCTGTGAGAGTAAGTATTACAATTAAAATCCCCCCGGCCAACCAGTCACTTTCACAGGGCTGACGGACCCTGTTCCTGCAGAGCCCGTGTCCTGCTAAGTTCAGCTCCAGCTCTAACCAAACACACCTGAACCAGCTAATCAGAATAACTAAAAGGCTACAGGCAGGTGAGTTGAATCAGGGTTCGAGCGAAACTCTAACACTGGCCCTCAAGGAACAAGGTTCCCGTCTCTGCACTATAACAAACACAACACACAATATGTTTAAATATTAAACAACATTATTTATTTGTGACTGGGCTGATAAACTGCCAAACTACTTGGAGGTATGCAACCGGTTTGGTTACCGTAGCGGGGGCTATTTACCGTGGTGAGCACATGTAGAATGGTGTCAATGTGCCAGCGCTTGGAGGGGGCATACCTGCCCCAAACACAGAGAGATAAAGTGTCATTCAAAGCCTGTGACTTACTATATATACACAGATATACCCTGATGGGTGCCACTGTTGCTTGGTTACCAACGTACTTGTGTTTCTCCGAAGCCAGAAGATGTCAAACAGGTTTGGAATGACATGAGGGTGGATAAAAATGTGAATTTTCATTCTTGAGTGAACTGTGTGTCTAACTGTTAAGTTAAGACTGTTAAGTAACTCCAATGCACACAAGAGTCTTTAAATGTGACAAGTTTTAGTCTTGTAGTCTGTGCTCGGCATAAAAAAGAGACACACTGACAAATGACTGGCAACATACAGTGAGCATTTAATAATGAAAGTGAAAGTAAAACGGACGACTGATACCTTTCTGCAGCATTGAAGATGCCAGAGGCGGTTTGAGATCGAAGCTCCGGGGGACAGACTGAGAGGAAGATAAGAAGCTCTTTCATCATGGAGCGAATGTTGGCGGCGGACACCAGAGCAAGCGACAGCTCCAAAGCCCGACTGCGGACGACAATGACAGGAATGAAAAACTACAGCTGCATCTCTTTGTTTTCCTCTGTGTTTCTAGAATTTGTTAAATCACTTCTGGATACCGTTTTACTGATGTGTCCTGATCTTTCAGGCAGTCCACAATGGTCCCCCTGTGACGCTGAACTGCATTGTGGTCCGTCTGCACGATCTTCTGCAGTGATGTCATCGATATATAACTGTAACGAATATGCAGAGAGAACTAATGTAATTTCTTGTTAAATAACAAATATGCTTACAGCTGCTTTATGTACACCATGCTTTGTTTATTCTTTGTTTATGATCTGTCGTTAGATGTGATAACCATTATCTCAGAATGAGTATTTCAGAAAAAAACTGGCAAAATCTGGAAATAAACTACAATAACCAGAAAAACTGGCTAACCCTGACTGTTATTGCATAACTGATTCTGATTGGTCGGCTCCAACACCTGTGACATCAGGTCTCGATTTACTGGTAACAGTCGGAAATAATCCGCAAATTATTGCGGTTACAAAAAATGTTTTACATTTGCTTTAAGTTAAATGTAGAAGAATTAAAATAAAGACGCATACCGAATATTCCTGTCATTATTAAGAAGAAATCTCCCCAAAATGTTCACAGCGAGCACCTTAAAGGCAAATGTAATGAATTACATATAAAAAATACACTATATTAACAACTTATTCATTTCTGAGATTTACACAGCGTGACACAGAAATCAAAACTAACCCTCAGGCCGCTTTCTGAGTTGATGTCCAGAATGGTTAGAACGGTTTCATACAGCACAGCGTTGCCGGCAGTCTTACTGCTGTCTGTGTTTGTGGCCACCTGTCATCAAACCAGCCACAACAGAACCAATTAAACACACACATTTAATTACACACAATACACAGAAACAACCAATAATACGTAACATCCTCAGAACGCTGGTTAATGTTCTCTAAAGTTCTCTCAACGTTATCAAAAACATTTTTGCAGTAACGTTGGCATGTTCTTGTAACATTATGTATTATATACAACTTCTCATTTTTTATAAAAATGTTTAATATTTGAACTTTCCAAAAACTGGCATCATTTTTAATGTTTTATGTTACTTATTGAAAACATTACTGAGACATTCTTACAACCTGAAACTGTAGGCTGGGAAAAAGCAGAACTGAAAAGCTACACGACAGACAATCAGAGGAATGCAAACACTGATGTTAACCAGCACTAGTTGTACATTATATGCCGTGTGTTTGTTCTAGAATACCTGCGCTAGCAGATCATTCATGGCCTCACTGGCATTGTCATTATTATGTCCCAGAATCCTTAGCAACCGAAGAATGCGCACCTAAAAAAAAACAATCAACCTAACTTTCTTGATAGTTGTCATTTTTTAATATTCTGCAAAATTTACAGAACCGTTTAAACTTATTTGATCATGTGAGAGCATGTGTTACAAAATCTAACAAACGTTTATTAAACTGCAATGATTGCAAGTTGCAGCCTAAGAGGAAGTGACACAAGCGTCGCTGTAGCCGACGCACCTGCAGAAACGGGTCACTGATACCAGCGATGTTGTGCTCTGGAGAATAGCTGGACATCACGAGACTTTTCATAATCTGAACCAGCTCAGGAACAGTCTAACAAAAACACAAACAGGGAAGATGGTTTTGAACACAGATCTGTCATGTACTGATTTTTGTTTATTTCTAACCCAAAACAGTGACGGACTGGAGCTTAAATTACCTTGCGGAACTGCTCAAGAGTATCAGGGTTCCTCTCACACAATTCAGTTATTAGAACTACAGCACCGTGTAAAACTCCTGTGAACACATACAGTCTTTAAAACACTGTCACAGATATAGCACAACTATCACAAAGATCTATAAACGAACCCTAAATAACATGTTGAAGTGACTAACCGTGGTTCTTCTCTGACAACAGAGCCCTTGCTGAAGATGTGAACAGTTCTCCAAGCTCTGGCACTTTTCTTATGATGTGAACAGCACACAGGGTGGCCTACACCACAAACACCACCATCAGTATTCACACGCATGATAACAAACGGTTCAGCGGGACTGAATCTGAAGTTTTGAGTTCTGATATGTCTTGACTTAGAACACAAATGAAGCAGCTTATTGTGAGCTGACCTTTTTCTTGATATAAGAACTGGAGGCCCGGAGAAGACGTTCGATCTCGGGTGCCAGATCTCGACACATCTCAGCCGAGCCCATACAGCCCAGAGTGCACAGAGCCAGAGACTGAACGTACTGACTGCTGTGAGAAAGGTCACTACAGCAGAAACGAAAGGCCAGTCAGAACAATTCCGACCCGTTACTTTATATCCTCAAATAATTGCAGTTTGTGTCACTTGAGGTACAGAAACATATTTTGAGTTACACGCACTAAAATAAAGGCATGTCTCGCTTTGTATTTAAGTTATTACATTTTGGTAATGGTTTAGAGTTGAAACAGAATAATTATTACATTAAAAAATGTGATTATTTGGGAGGGAGCGTGAAACAAAAGGGTTGTGTCAAAATAAGTAACATTCATAACATACATTTACATAAAATATAATGAGATGTTTCTCGTTCGTTTCCTCCTCTCTTAGTGGAAAGTAAAATATCTTATTTACTTTTTGATTGAGTTGGTGATCAGTAGACTAGCATCCTGCTTCTCATCCAATAGCATCATGGCTCCCAGGTAACCAATACGCTTCTCGCTGTAGCGTGGGCTGGCGATGAGACGTACACACTCCATCTGCGGAAACCACATAAAACACACAGTTCCGGTGTACAGGAATCACATATATGAGATCCAATGTGTCTGCAAAGTTATAAATTAGGTAGCATGACCCAAACCGGTACCTGGCCGAAGTGAGCCGGGTATCCCAGCATGTGCACATACAGTAGTTTTGCCAGGCTGTGTGAACGTTCCCCGTTGTCACCCTGCCGGAATTGCGCCCGGATATCCGCACACTCTCTCTGAATGATGCCCCTTTCCTCGCCCTGCGTCCGAGCACTTCGGATGACCCGAATCATTTCCTGCAAGCGCACTGATGGAGTCATGACTGTATCTGGGATAAAAGACGGAGGAGAGCCGTTTTAAAGAGGCACACATTAAAACCTTACATTGGTGTGTTATTGGTAGCTCAAGTTGGTATTTCATTGAATTGCAGGTATATATTGTTATGTATATATATATTGGACATCAATATATTGTTGTGTATAAAGTGTCTATGGGCATAAACATGAATAGCTCTGGGCCTGCCGCCTGTCAGCTATGCTGGAGGATGGGAAATACACCTGCTTTCGCTTGGAAACTTCCCATGCTCCCAGCATTCCCGTCTCCCATTCATTTCCCCTCTGGGACGTAAAACACACATTGCTAACACACATTGCGTCAAATGATCGCTTCACTTTAATACTTCATTCGTCATAAATGATTAAATAAATTATGCAGTCAGTCGATTTCCGCGAACCCTCGCCGTGCCGAAACGATGGTTTTGCGCGTGCACGTTTCATTGCAATGACGCAAAATGAAACGTCGATGAAAAACAGGCTCGATGGCAACATCGCGTCAATTTGCACGTCATTGCAATGGCTTTGCTACGAGAGTCGCAAACGTTTCCTCTTTTGCACAAGGCCAGCATTACAGAAAACACTTCATCTGGGTGGCAAACGTCAAGTTTCTCCGGAGACAAGCGGCGCTTCTCGCGGCATCCGAGCTGCTCGTCTTACCTTCAGCGCCGCAGTAAATCAACCCGCCGACAGCTGTGCGTTTGGCTCTTAATTCATGCGTCGTTTTCCTGTCGTTTAACCTCACGACGTGTCCGATGTCCGACAGATAATGTGTTGCGTCGTACCAATAACTTTACGCCGCGACAGCGTTTACAGTAGCGCGCATAAGCCTCGTAGTACAGCGCAACTTCCGCCATCCGGGTGCCATTCATTCCCTGTCCAGCTGCTCTGGAAATACATTGTGTGCAATGAGGGTTTAAAGGACCCGTGTGTTATTTAGTAACGTTGTGCCTTTTTTAAAGCAACATTTTTATCAACAATGGGCACGACTGTATTTACACGAGGCCTGTTGTTTATTATCCCATCTTATTGTATAATGTATAATGGGATCCACTGAACTTATGTGATTGTGAATGTGTTTTTCATTATGTCACATGCCTCATAATTCCTGCATCCTCATTGGCTGATTTTACACTTTGCTTTGGGTAAATAATTGCAATCTTTAACTACTTCTCACGTTAACTGGTGTTACTGGTGTTACTGGTTACCCAGTACTGACATACTTTCCACAAGGCAAACCAATGTAACTGAAATCAAAGCTTTTTTGTCCTTACAGGTCTCATGAATGGAGGGTGTGATTGTATAAATAACAGCCAATTGTTCCCCTTGACTCCTAAAGCACAGATACTTTGCAGACAAAAGTCCATGATAGTGAATAACACACAGGCAAAACAAATGGTTTTGGTATCTTGCATTTATTTCATATTTTTGTTGTTTTTGTTGCAACCTAAATTCTGTGTTGTTCTGGGTCAAAAATTTGTTTTCAAGACGTGATAAATATGGAGATAATTTAACATTCAGCTCGTTTATAATGAATGACAAGAAAACACAGACAACACAAAACAAAATGGTACAAAATAACTTCGGTATCACAATATTTACACCACATACAATAACATTACCAATGGGTGGCAGTATTGTACCAAGCAGGTTTATTAAGGGCACCAATGCCCCTAGAACAAAATGTCTAAAAATATTATTAAATAAGTTTGATGCTGTGTGTGTAAATGAATGACAACGCTGCAAAAATGCGCTGCTTGAGTTCTGCAGATGCGTCAATATGCATAGATGAGCTAGTAAGATCATTTCTGGTGACTCCAGGTTTCTATCCAGCATCTTCATCTTTTTTGCCCTCATCCTCCGCAGGATATACCACCATGCACAACTTCTGCCCCAGGTATGTCATTTTATCTGCGTGGGCAAACATATGCAGAGTGCTTTTAGTTCCCACTGCACTTTAGACATCATTTAACCAATCGGGTACGTCTGCATGTACCTGGAATGTAACTAAACTTGTCAAGATATTTAAAATATTAACATACCAATGAAATTCCCGAAGCACTTTGGTTTGTTTTCCCAATACACGCCAACAAAATACACAGGAACACCTGATAGCATGATGGCCAGGCCAATACAGCAGACCACAGGTTCAGAGTACAGAGAGAAGGCTAGCAACAGTGCCCAGAACATGAGGTAAATTACTGGCCAAGCCAAGCTCACCTGTGGACATAAACTTATGGGGTTCAGTAAAGGAGTCAAAATGAAGAAGAAAAATATCTATAATTATACATCATTATCCACAACAATTCAGACGTTTTAATTAAAGCTTTTAAGGTTTAAGCCTAAAAAAAGTCCAAAACTGGTGGTCCTGTAGCTCAGCTGGTAGAGAATTGCGGTAGCAGCACAAAGGTTCTGGGTTCGATCTCAGAACACAAGTACTGATAAAAATGTATACCTCGAATTCAAGTTGCTTTGGATACATGCGTCTGCCAAATGACTGAATGTGAATGTATTGTAAACGTAACTGCAAAACAACCACCAGAGCCACTAGAATTCAGTCTCACCTTTATTGGGCGATGCAGGTCTGGCTCTTTTATTCGCAGCACAATCTGCCCGGCAACAGTGACCCCATAAAACAAGTAGTTGATGAAGCCGACGTAGTTGATAAGCGTGTATATGTCAGTGGTGCACAACATCAGCAGAGTTGACATACACTATAAAATCAACAAATATACCCATTAGAATACAGTACAAACCTCCATTAATACACCTATTTAACATATTGTGTAAATACTCCATTTAATACAACACATGAACGCATACATAGTTTGACGGGCATTTGGTCAGAATGCAATGATTGGACAAACATTCCACAGAAGATATAGAAATATATTTAGAGCACATTACTTCATAACTTCAGATTTCATTTATTGAGGCTCTTTATAGAAAGGAAGGGCTCACAGTGAAGAGCAGAGCTGGGATGGGAGTACAGCGCTTCATGTGAATCATTGCCAACAGACGAGGAAGGTGACCTTCTCGAGCACCAGCGAAGAACAACCTGAGAGAGACCCAGCACACAGTCAACACGATGCTAGCATGATAATGCTGGGCACAGTGGAATCTACTGATGTCTAAACATGGTGTGCAACCTGAACGAGTGAATGAGAAAGACAACATTGTTTTACTGACCTAGAGGAGGTAAAAAGGGAGCCATTAACCCCCCCGAAGGTGGACAGGGCCACAGAGATCGGCATGATCCATGACATCACCCCGAGCAACTTCTCACCAAACGTCTAAGAGATGAAGAGTTACAATGTTAAGAAATTGCCACACGCAAACTGTGCCAACAACCAGCAACTTCACGCAGGTGAGGAAAGCATTAACAATAAGAGCAGATGGGTCGGTCCAGGCATAATCTTCTGATGAATAGACCATTTCATTTCCTGATGAATGGAGAACCCGATAAGCTGCTTAGCGCTAGCAATGCGAGGCCAAAACAACTCACCACCGCAACGGCGTTAGAGGCCAGCAGCTCCTGAGGGCTCATAGCGGTGATATATGCGATATTGGCGAAAACGTAGACAAATGTGACAAGAGGGATCGAGATGAAGATGGCACGAGGCAGGTTTCTGTTTAAGGAAGAGTTAAAACATTGGTTGAACCTGGATTGTAATATATAGACGAGTGGTGTTTAACCTCTCTGGAGGGCCACTGTCCTCGATTTACCTATGATATATATATATATATGTATAATAGTGTACCTGTATGGATCTATAAGTTCTTCTGTTACGTAGTTCAGGAAGTTCCAGCCAGCATAAGCGAAGGAGCCCTGCAGGACAGCGAGAGCAATACGGCCCAGATCGTACGGCTGCAGAGGATGAAACGCATGTTCTGGTTCCAGCCAATAAAAATGACCTGGAGCCACAAACACAACAATAGTGATGCATAAAGCCACGAACATCAACTCTTGACTTATGTTCATCTCTCAACCAAACCAGTTTCCTTTCAAAGGCCTTTTTAACTTTAAAGAAAGCTTCTGTGTCTTTGAGAGCTAGCTAGCATGTAACAGTTCAACACTTTTGTAAGCTACATTTGTTAGGTAGTTTATATTCCATGAATTTTCTGTCTATAGTTCTTAAATGGGTTAAATATGAAAAGTATGTGTATATAATATGCTTATGCCTAATGCCTACTGTACTACAGTCAATCCCTTTATGTTCACAATTAATACGCCACACATGAGCGAGTTAAACAAACCCAACACAGATTCTATTGTTTTTCATCTAATACATTTTTATATTTTTCCAATATGGTTTTTTAGCAGAGAAAATAAATAACTAAAATTTCTAAAGAGATACAACAGGCAAGAAATGTAATTTAGCTAAAATGCAATGTGAACATTTGAATAAAGAATGCAAAACGCCTGTTAAAACCACTCAAAATACAAATGAATGTAATTACATATTTTAAATAGAATTTGAAACTTCTTACAAATGTTACCATTTCCATAAAATCAATTTTTGTCAAAATGACAGTTATGATGTTCTGAAAGTATATGTAAGTATTTTACACGATTTTTAATTGGCTGAGGCTGACTTTTAAACTATTTATGACATGAAATGCATATTACAAATGGAAAAACATCAGATAAAACAGCAATGACGTCTTATATATGCAAATTCTATATAATAATCATATATATATAATTTACATTTATGAATTTGGCAGATGCTTTTAGCTTTTATCCAAAGCGACTTACAGTGCATGTAAGTTTCATGTTTTATTCATGTATGTGTAATCAGATTGAGACCCTTGACCCCCTGATATTGCTAACACAACAGTCCAAAACAGTTACCAATTAAAATTTGTGTTTT
>JBAJNP010000121.1:116469-139846 GCA_036877545.1 Yasuhikotakia modesta | reverse complement strand
GTGTGTGTGTGTGTGTGTGTGTGTGTGTGTGCGTGCACTGCTTACAAAAATGTTGAGCTTAACTGCACATTTATTTAAAGTTGACATCCCTCCAACACACCTAAACTGATTGTGTAATTATTGCTCTGCCCAGATTTGTGTGTCTGCTAGACTGGTCCAGTTTTGAACGGCCTTTCAAAACATGTTCAGTCTTACTGCTAGACAACAGTGTATTGTTGCATTGTTCTGCTGTTTGAATTGTGACAGTGTGTACAATATACCAGTGTTTAGAGCGCAATACTTAAAAGCCACTGAAGCAAACAATGTTGCACTTTTTGTTAACAGAGTACGCTAGCACTTTATAAATGATAAGGGACAAGCTCCAGTTTGTATATAAAACCCATTATAGACAGACACACTGAATCTGAAGTATTCACTATGCACCTTTATATAACAGGGTAAGATGGCCGAACGCTGGTGCTTTTGGCACCAATACATCCTCTAATTGTCACAATATTTTCATGTAGGTGGTTTGATAATAAACGAGACGTGGTGCGTAACATGTCAGGTAATATTCGTGCAGGCAAATGTGGACAGGAGATTAGTAGGTTTAACTGTTTACTTATGCACAGCAGCTACGAGCAGCTCATTGTGTCGTATAACCAGCCGAGGTACATCAGACACGATCATCTCCACTTTAGCAGCAAACAGAGTTAGCATAACCTCAAGTTAGCGTTATATAAGACTTCATACGTTACATCACGGACGAGTCGTAAGGTCAGCAAACTTTCACCTCACTCTGTTGAGTTAGATGTAGTCTTACCAACTGAAGTTTCCATTCGGGTGGATAGAAAGGAAAACATTACTTTGTATTTTAGAAGATTCAACACAAGATCACAACCCCTGATTTTCAAAGCTGTTGCACAAGCGCTTCTTTAAATGTGAAGCTTAAGCTAACCTGCTTATCACACATTCCTCTAAACTGTTATGGACAAATCCTGCTCTCCTGGTGTTGAGCAGTAAAACACTGAACACTGAACTGCCTTTAAAGGGACCAATGTAAGAAAAATGCAGCAATTTCTCAAAGGAGATATTTATTTTTCAGAGCGGTGCTTCATGTAGCATCATCATTTTGTCACCAGTGTTTTTTTATTGTTGACTTTGTGAGGGGAATATTTCTCAACCCACAATATACCTCAACTCCTGAGACCTGATGAAATCACATGACAAGCACATTCCTCTCTGATTGGAACAGGAAGTTTGGCTGTGGCATATCGTACCGCCCCCTTTTTAAATAGCCAATAGGCTTTAATTGACATCACAAGCATGAACCATGATTTCCATTTGCTTTAAAATGTCATAGGCAGGTAATATCAGGGGGAGGGGCCTTGTCACTCTACCCAGCATTTTATTGGAGAAAAATGATCTGAGTGCAAGATGAGTCTTGAGTATCTGCAGACAGGAAATGCGCTAAAGTTTAAATTGGGTTTAATATTAAGAACTACACTAATGCATAGATGGACAATTTTTGCAGATGGACATATTTTCACTTCTTTAAACCTTTCAAAGGATAATTTTGCATAACTCTACACTGAACCTGAAAATGAACTGATCTGCACTGGTGAGAGTGAAAAAAAAACACTGTTGTCAAAGTTTGCTCAGGTTGTTGAGGGAGGGTGTCAGCGCTGTATGAAGGCTCAAGTCGACAGACATGCAATTGTCGTCCGAGTTCTTCAGCATGAAAAATGATTTGGGGTGTGAAAACAGAGCTTCACTCAGTGTGTCTTTGAATTTCTGACACAGAGAAGACCTGTTTCCTCATCTTCTGATTCTCCTGACACTCCAAGAGTCTCAGCAGGATTCCTCATGTCCTCGTGTCACGTGGGCTGATGGGAGGGAAATGAGGTCAGAATGAGGCACATCACTGTGACTTCCTGTTTTGTTGTTTGTGTCAAAATGAGGTTTGGGCAAAATAAATCTGCTGATTACAAATTTGAGTTGAATGAATTAGTTTTAGTTAATTAGACATGCAACTAAAGGATTGAGAGAGGATTGGTTGAGAGAGGTGAGTGAGTGAGTAAGAGGGAGGGAGAGAGAGAGAGAGAGGTGAGGTTTTAAAGCCCCCATGATGTGAATATTGGGTAAGAGCCAGATGATGTTTTTTAGCAAACAAAAGCACATTTCTAACCGCCATCATCTAAAAGCAGAGAGCGTCTCTCAGTCATGTGATGCACTTTCACGTCAATCATTTCATCGAAACGTTTTTGGCAGGGACTAAAAATAGAGTCGCTTGCATTGCTGTTCTAGTTGTTATGCCAATAAAAACCAGGTTACCTACCAGCACAGATTCTAACCCTATAAATCAGATTTACATTGATTGTTACGACCATCACAAATACAGTCACATTAGATTAAATAGAGAGACTTCTAAGAAATTTACACTTTCCTTTTTAAATGTCACAACAGTATATATTATACATGTTTGCTAGTGTAACTATTAAGCCTGGAGCATCTGGTTAAAAAGTGCAGCCCCAATCTGAGGAAAAACACTACGTGAGGTAAATGTTGGACGTATATGCTGACAGTATTTTTGTGTTATATATTTAAGATATGTGAAGCGAGACAGAGATAAACAGACAGGTAACTGCGGCTCTCTCTGTAAGGCACACATGTGCAGTCCATCCGCTAGCTTTATCAAAGCTCTGCCCACGCATCGCTGTGAAATATGTGTTTGATAAAACACAACTGTGCAGGTGTTTGGAAAACAGAGAGAGAGAGGGAGAGTTGGTTAAAAGTGCTGTCAGAAAGTAGGTTTGATCTCAGGCTTGTTGTGATCCTATAAAAGTCAGTGTATTAAAGCCCGGACGCCTCTGTCATAAATCATTCATGCACTCGCTCTCTCTCTCTTTCCATCACGCTCATCCCACTATTGATGGAATTATGAAGGGACGGCCACCATGCCAGTATAGACGACACAGAGAGAGAGAGAGAGAGACAGGAAAGAATAGATCATGAGAAGAATAGTGGATGCTTTAGTGGTGCAGTAATATTGTTTATGCTTTAAAAGCAACAATACACACTAGCTTAAGTTTAGTCAGTGTGTAAGTTAGCACTTAACCGTGCAGATGTTTCATCATTATCCTTCAAAGCAAACTGCTGTGAGGAAGCACAGCTGTCGTTTGTGTTGTGTGTGTTGTATCAAACCATGTTGTGTGTGTTGTGTGTGTTGTATTAAACCGTGTTGTGTGTGTTGTATTAAACCGTGTTGTGTGTGTTGTGTGGTTGCAGGAGAAGGAGCACAGCAGCCTGGAGCAGAAGCTGCTGAGAAACTTCAGGTCCACCAGCAAACATCTCAAGAGAAGCTCAAAAAACTGAAGGTCTTTATCCAAGATTCTCTCATCATCTTCTCTGTTCTCTCCTTTTTTCTCATTCCTGCTCACCATCAAACCAAATGAATAATTAGTTACCTCAATTACGAGTTCAGGTCCGACTGGAGACCACCAGCACTAACATCATTTTTAATGATTTAAGGCAAGAGATGAGAGCTGTTAAAAAGTTACGAGTCTCTGCTGAGCTGCAGGTGACCTTATAATGTCCATATGGCCTTGATATAAGTTGATGTTTAAGCACCTTCTCCAATCGCTCCGTCATTCACTGTAAAGTGGCTAAAATTAGGATCTTCTCAGGAGAATCTTCTCAGGATCCTAAAACGAGACAAACTGCTCCCCGCTGCAGAATAAAAGAATGTGTTACGTTTGCCGTTTGGTAAAAAAATGACCGTAATTGACTTTAAAGTTTTCAGACTGTCTTGCTCAGCAGAAACTGTTGATCTATTACAATATCTGCAGCGCGGATTATAAAACTCGCGAACGACAGCCCAAAGTCAGAGGTGTTGGAAGTTTAGCATTCTGATAATTTATTGCCAGGCTTAAATTATGCACCGCAGGCATCGCTGGAAATGCTTTAAATAAACAAAGCGTGATCTCAGACTAGCGCTTAATTAGCATCAGAACAGACGTTTCTCTAATGAGCCAAGGTGAATTTCATCCCACCCTGTGTTTTGACTGCAGCCCCCCACTCACCAGCTTTAGAAAATTAACATTAATTAACGCTGGTCCTCTCTGCTTCCCTGCTGGAAAATACAATACAAACCACAGCTAATGCAAAACCATCACTTATTTACCATTAAACCCATTAAAAACATCTTTGGCTTTTTTCAGCAGGGCTTTGCTTCAGTCTTTGTAAAACTCCCACTCCAGAGTGAATATTAACACAGGCTTTGTGAAAACCTCACCGCAGATGAAGCATTTTTGCTAATTCAAATATTTTGTGTGCCAAAAGTGTTTCATTTTGCATTTGAAAGATGAGGAAGAAGTTTTTGTAGGTTCACTGTGGCAATCTTACAGTTAATTTGGAAGAAAACAACTATTTGCTCAAGTAGTTGCTGTAAATTTGCAGCTCTGAAAATCTGTTGCAAACCTTTGGCAACAAAGGAAAGTTGGCTCTCCTGACAAACAGTTTCTTGGGAAACCTTTGGCAGATATCTGCTGAAACTGGCAAACCTGTGTCACAATGGACCACAGATGTTAAACTTTTCTCTGAAGCGATTATTGATGTTGAATTTTGTGAACGAGAAAATAAACGTTAACAAACTAAAGTAGAACATTTTATTTTAACTGAAAGCTTTTTGAATTCCTAAATGATCCAGTCAGGGACCAGCTGCCCTCTGCACCATAACACATCAGGCGTTTCTCCGTTTATTAATCTGCCGTTTTTCTCTCAGAATCTAGAAACAATTAAATTCAGTCAGAATCTTATTTCTGGAATCTTCTTCTGTATTTCTGTGACTGCTGAGCTGTGCTAGCGGGTCACCTGAGCCATGTGGGCGGTTTTGGGCACATTGGAGGAATGACAATTAGGGCCTGACTGATATGTGCAAAGATTGACAGAGATGGGTGCGATTTGGTGGAGGAAATCACTCCATTTCCTGCTCTGAGGGAAAGATGAGACGACCACGTGATCCAGCCGAGAGCATCTTCAGTGATAGATTGCAAATGTTTGGCCCGGACACATTTATAGCGGTGAGGCGGCCATTGTAGGGTGAACGCAGCTTGAGGATATGTTTGACAGTAACTGACAGATGGCCGTTTAGAGGCATTGCAATATTAAGATGGTTTGCAGTGTAACTAAGGACCAGAACAGAGGACATGACAGCATTAAGCTTTATGAGGCTGTGAGGTCAGTGGTTTTACAGTGAAGAGTTTCAAACTTGGCTCAACCAAATTATGTTTTAGTTTGTATGAACAGAACTTTAACTCTGTTTAATTATAATATTTTGATTTCCTCTGCTGCCCTGTGTCTCTACAGGTCCTGACAGCTGAACTCAACATGCATGAATCTCCCTCAGAAGACTGGAAGTATGAGACTGAACGCCTGGTCCAAGAACTTCAGGAGGCCAAGAAGAAATGTCTTCAGAAATGAGTTCAGGTGCCAGAAATGTTTAATTACCTCCAGTCTTACTGCAGCTCTTAAAATGAAACTCCTCTCATACAGCAGTTAATGGTGACCTGCGTCAAGCTCCAGTAGAAACTCCTACTTTTATGCGTCACAGAATGAACAAATGAGAGAACAAAAAAATTAGTAGCGTGCAACTGTTTAAGGGTGTGTGATTTAAGTGGAACACATTCATTCCAGATTAGCATAACATATATTGATATATAGCATTATATTGATAATATTTACCTCAGTCAGGAGATCAGAAATCACTCTTTGTGATTTGTGTGAACGTGTATGTGTGTCTGTATGTATGTATCTATGTGTGTGTCTGAATTGTGTGTATGTGTGGATTTTGTGTGTTTGTGTGTGTGTGTGTGCATATATGTGTTTTGTTGGGGTTGCCTGGGTTGCCTGGGTGTGTGTATGTGTGTGTGTATGTGTGTGTGTGTGTGTGTGTGTGTGTGCATATATGTATATATGTGTTTTGTCGGGGTTGGCTGGGTGTGTGTATGTTTCATGGCACTGTCACAGAATGCCCTTCGATGCCCTTCGATGTTGCCAACAAGCAGCCGTGATCGGCACCCTGTGACACAGCTGAAAATGATTCCTCAAATAACATAGAAGGAGGAAAAAAGAGGCATTTGGAGTTGGACGGAAATCAATGAGCCAGTGAATTGGAAAGATTTCTCTCATTTTGTCTCTGTTCTTGGGAGCAAATCGTGGCACAGAAAATTATAGACTGATATAAAGTCTGCGAGAAAAACGCTGATTTACCGAACTCTGCTAACTTCCTCTGCTGTTGGCCTTTGATCTAATGAAATTATGAGTAATTGTTCGGTCTTCTGGAAGCCTGTCTGTTCTTTAACCTGGAAGAACCTTATTTTCTAATGCAGTTGCTCACAAGAATCTGTGTTTCCCATGCTTGAGGTTTTACGTATATTCATGCTATGCTGTGTGCTAATCACTGTTGTGACCCACACACACACACACACACACACACATGCATCAATATGCACACACACACACATAACAATTAAAATACACACATTGCTGTAAAAAACAATATTTATGGTACATTTTCTCTAATGCTTTCAGTCCTTTTGTGACTGAACTATATAAAATGAGACATATACAGAAATAAATTGTATATGTGGCTTTTTGATGTGACACCCACAAAACATTTGTCAATAAGTCAATATAAGCATCTCAGCAGTGTGTTTTTGACTCACAAGCGATATATATGTTTACTACGCAGACCACAGTGTAAAAAATCCCAGCTCAGTCTTTTTTTCCGGCTTTCTTTTTCTGTCTCGCTGTTTTGAATTCTGCGGGCTGCACGATTAAACATCGCACTTAAGCCCAGCTGATGGGCAGCGCATCGATTTCCTTTCCCCCTGACATGTTGTGGGCTGCGACCAATGACTTTATTCCACCCCAATCCCACAAGTATGTTCTCACACCAGGTAAAGCAGGCTGCTATTGAGAGGGTCTCGTTTTCCACCCGGCAAACATACTGAAGTATGTAACGTTTTGGTGAAAAATGAACAAAAAAGCATACTTTACCTCTTTTATAGTTCATAAATGTAATAATTTGTAGTAAGTTTTTAAGTTTAATAATGATTTGATTGTATAGGAAATGTTAACTTGTAGTTTATATTTCAAACAGAGATGGCGATAGAGAGGCAAAGTTCCATATTAATATTTTAACTTTAGATACATTTTTACTTTTCCTCAGTGAGTCTTTAGTATGCTAATAAATAAATGTTTAAAATGCTCATACTAATGAGTTACAGAAGTTTTCCTCTGTAGTTTTATTTTTAGAGCATTTGCCTGAAATCCTGTTTAAACTTTTCTTTAAAGTGGTTTGCTGGTCTAAATTGGTTTAAAAGGTGGTCTAGAAGGACACCAGGCTAGTCTAGAGCAGGTCTTGCCGATTCACGAACAGGATGAGGCAGGATCTCCTAACAGAAGATGAGTGGAGCGCTTATAAGCAAGACAAAAATGTGCATCCAGGGATTAAAATGTGCTTACGTCGCTTGTTTAACCTCTGATTAGCACATGTTGCAGCCCACACTGTTATATTTCAGATGGGGAAAAAATCTTTCATGGCACGAGCAATTATGGAAACATCAATGGATGGATGCAGATGGGTCAGAATGAGTCAATAGATGGACTCACATGGTTGAACGATACAGTAAATAATGCAAGACCTTTGTGTGTAAACTGGTGCTGATCAGTGAACTGCCCTTTAACCAAATGCAGTTAATGTGATGGAGTAAAACTCTGTTCTGTAGTGTGGGGGCACTTGTAAACTTGTATGTTTTAAGCCTTTCATTGGATTACAGAAGTAAAACTTTCTGGTAAAAATGGTTTATAGTGCCTGTTCAGTGTTTTATTCTCCATTTTAATGTGCTAAGTGAGAATAATTTTAAATGTCTTCACATGCTTTTCTTAACAAATATTAATATATGTTATTACTTGTGATAAATTTGCATATCATGTATTCAACCAAATTTGTATCCAATTGACAGATTCAGTTTCAAGAGTTGTATTAAATGTCACTGTGGGCCGTTAGTGTGGCTGAGTTTTAAAGGCGAGTGGCGTTTCAAAGAATCGCCAGTGACATTATAAAGCAAATGAAACACGCTGCCTTTGTTCCTAATGGTAGCTTTTCTCTGATCAAAGACCCGGCGCTGTGTAATTTCTGCCTGATGTAAATGACTGTATTCTTGCTTTCAAGGCTAAATGAAATTCCTTTAATTAATTTTAGATTAAAAATAGTTCCCCGGCCTTTTGAAATAATCTGTCAGCACAACCTACTATTTTTTCTGGTATTTATATATTTGTGCATATACTATTCTGTTTCCTTTTCTGTCTGTCTCATTTTCCATGCTGTTGTTTTCCATTCTATTTCTTTTTCATTTTCTCTTCCTCTTTTCGAGTTGTGCTCACAGTCCATTTAAAACTAATCTCAGGGCTTCCCCCCTTTTTTCTGTCTGAATGGTTCACGCCGTTGAGGTGCGGTATTGTCTCCATTGCTTTAAAACTCTGGATAACATTTTGTCCTAACCTGCTTCAGCCGCCCAGTGGCGTCCTGTCCTCTGTGGTTTAAAAACACAGTCCACACTGACTTCCTGTATGAAGAGTGACCTGTTAGTTTGCGCTCGTAAACAGGATGGTTTGGTTACAGTAAGCAAGGTTTCCACGGCCATGAGTAACATACAGACAGGAGGCTCCTGAGATGTCAGTTCTGCACTGATATTTTATTGTAATGTTTTTGGATGTATGACACAGTGATTGTATGTGGTGAGTAAATTTTAGAGCATGTTAAGAACAGAGCAAATAAACACAGTTCTCTCTAAGTAAAGCCATAATGACGCTCTGAGCTTTTCCTCAGTCAATCGATTGTTGAAAGCAACGGACCGCATGTCTCAAAAGACTTCTGTTTTTCTCCTCTGATCTCCTGTTCCCTCGTTCATGGAAATGAAGGTCATTCATTTTAAACTAAATGTCAAAACAGCAAAAACTAGAAATCAATAGCTATTAGGAATATTTAAACGGCACTTGTTGATGTACTAAATGTTATACAAATGGTTTTCGGTGGCGTTTTGGGACAGCCTAAAGTTTCCTTTTAAATGAGAGACCTAGCGATGTGATTAGCGAGCAAACACGGCGGTTTGTTATTAGCGCTGGAATTGACTTCTGAAAAATAAACCCACTGTGTCAATTAACGGTACTATACATCCCCAGACAACATTTGTTGCAAGCTATCGATATTTTAACCACAGCAAAACAAATAAATCATTTTAAACATCTCGCACGTTCTGACTGGAGCTTTAATGCTTTGTGTCATCAAATCATTCATTTCCAAACTGTTTCTTTTTTCTGTTGTTCTTGCGAGTCAAACAGAACAGAGTGAAATCTAATCACAGCTGGCTTGACGTATAAATTCTCTGATTCGTGTGACGTGAGATGAGCGACGTTGTTTTTGGACGAGACGGCAGACGAGAGCCAAACGCGACACTGACAAGTTCACAATAAATCGCATGCAAATGAGGACAGGTGGATTATTGCATTCTGGGTAGACGGCAGCAACTGTAGCCATGTTTATGAGGTGTGATGTAAACAGGAAATGATATTGAGACCTGATCATGCATGACAAGGTGCAGAAACGGAGGGTGTACGCACACACACACACACACACACACACACACGCACACACACGCACACACATAAACACAAACCATTAGCAATGAGATCTTGGCTCACAGTCTCACAGCTGAGTGAGCGCTTACAGACTGTAAATATCTTGTGAAGGTTTGGTTGAACGAAAAGCCAAGTTTTGATTGAGACAGTAGCTCCCTTGAGCTTTAGTCTGTTTCACTTTGGAAGCGTATCGTTTATCGTTTAGCCGTTTCTTCTAGTTTTTTTAGATTTTATGTCTGACAGTCTGTCTGTCTGTCTGTCTGTCTATTTAAAGTATATATGGAATAAAATTAGATCATCTATCAACAGGGATAAAACAGCTGTTATTGAGCATTCAGAAACATTCTTCTCACAACATACAAAGACTACAGGAACTGTATGTAAATGTTACTGCTTTCTAAAAAGAACAACATGATTTGTTAGTCAATGTCTTCTCTGTTATGCCGACAGGTCAGCGCTTTAATAACTTTAAAAATAATCTAGTTTTCTTCATGGTCCCATATGTTATTGTTATTAGTTATTGTATAATTGAAGGTTTTTACCTGTTAACTCTAAAACCACATTCTAGTAACCCGCAGTACAGTAGAAATCAGATACCACCATAACTGTTTAGTTTTGTGATGTATTAAAGCAGAAATCTGACTGACTTCTGAAAGAAAATCATTGTACCGTAGGATTAAAAAGTTATCTAAAACCCAAAACTGTGAAATGTTCTTTCATCTCTGTATTTATTTTTTGCTTTCTTTACCCCACAAGTCTCGTGGATCCTTTCCCAACAAAACTAAAAAAAATATTATTTTCATAACTGAATTTAGTCTTTACATGATACAGTTTCTCCTCGTTTATATTGTGGCGGCTGTTTTTATCTGGAACACGTACAGCGCGCGGCTAACTAATAATGCAATAAATGTCTCAAGGGACATAACAGTTATTCTCTTCTATAGAAAACAGATGCTTCGATATAATCTGGAAATGGGCTCATGTTCTTAAATGGGCGTTTAATAAAGCGGAACTCAAACTCTCAAAAGAAAATAGCAGGATAAAGCGCAAAACAAAACATCAAGGAAGGCGATACAGTACATTATGAAGTGTGTCAGATCATGAATAAACACAAAAATACAAAAATTAAAAATACATGGAAGCTTCAGGCCTAATCCTTCACTAAAGCTGCGTATTATCTAAACAAATTAAAGCAAATCTTTCGGCTCTGCAGAGAAGAAATCCTTTATTTGTAGCTTTTCTGTAAAATATTAAAAATGCTTTATGATTATTTAATTACTTGGTTGCCTGACAGCTTTAGTTGTGAGTCGTGATTTTGTGAGGGGTTTTTTTTACCCTTACTTGTGCCAGAACTTAAAAGCAGATTTTAAAGTCACATCTTTCTCTTTAATTAGGAAGTGGACTTTGGCACATGAGCAGGTTTGAGGTTTGGATGCAGTGAGCCGGAAATAATGACTGTCCCTCAATCACATCAGCTGATGCAGGGATGAATGTGAGTCTGAGACCTCCACAATCAAGAACCTCGTGGTCCAGATCTGATCAGGTGAGAAGTTGAGAGACATCAGATGATGGCAGGAGGATTTGATGCGCTGGTGGTGTCAGTAAAACATCAGATCAGTGCAGATGATGTTGTGTAGAACGATCTCATCTGCCACAAAGCAGCTTTCCTGACTGTGTCTGATGCATCAGTATTCATCTGACAGCAGAAACATGTCCAGCGATGATGTTCATAGTGGAATTATTTGTTTGGGACGGATATCATCATCTGTTAGCGTTGGAGATTTGTTTGACGTCTCTGTAAAATTTATGTAAATACCTTTGGAAAAACACAGATTATTCCATGTAAATGTGTGATAAGCTGTTTCAAGTTGAGAATTATATTATATTTATGGATCTGGCACATGTTTTTATCCACAGTGACTTACAGAACATTCACAGCATTCGCTTTATCCGTGTGTGTGTTTCCTGAAACTCAAACCCGTGACCTTTGCACTGCATGAGTGAGTCTCCACATTGACAGTGAGCTATATACTGTTTTTTTTTTAATAAAAAATGGGACTACATGTGAAAAAATGTGTGTGTGTGGGGGAGAAACATTCAACTACATACTACCCGATTTTTCTGCATTCCAGCCACACACAAATCATTGTTTGTTATTGATTTCAAATATCTAGAGTGGCCATTTTTCCTCTCTCTCACTCGCTCACCCCCTTTATGTGGAACTACAGAACTTACTAGAATTACTGTGTTGGAGGGAATATATAATCAGGTGGATGGACGGGCAAAAACAACATATTTTCTTCTTTATTATTCCCAACAGCATGCAGACGATTTGGCCAAACGCTTCACAAAGCTGTTTTTTCCCATCATTCTGTATAATATGTTCATGTCCTGATTCTTAATTCAGTGATTTTTAAGCTCCCGGTGGACTATTATTGCGCCTCTGCTCGACATACTGATTGATTTATTCGCTCCAGTGGATTAATCATGCGTTTAATAAACAATAGCTGCATATGATTAGATGAAGGCCTTTGTATAATTGGAGACCAGGGAGAATAAGAACGTTGTGGTTTAACTTCTTTGTTTTTCAGGGCGTGAATGTGCCGGAAAACAGCGGAGCGACATTCCGATGCGATTCACGATAACCGCCCGGGTCAGAAGACAGCGTGTTATCAGAACCTGGATTTCCCTCTGGGTCAGAAATTGGCAGTCTGTGAGGAGCGGTTAACCTGACCCACAGCTGTGAAGAGCTGATATCAAAAACCTCCTGACAGGAAATAATGCCAGTCTGTACAGTTGTGAGCTCAGGCTACTGTTTGTGATGATGTAAGACAAAGATAATCGCAAGCAGTGGACACAGACAGGTAATATCACTGTGTATGTCGTTGTGATTCTGTGTCTGTTGAATCCACAACTTATTCCAACAGAAAAAAAGTTAATTGTTTTTACTGTTTTTAAAACTTAAGCCTAATTGAATCAGCTTCTAATTCATAATATCCTCACATGAAATATCTTTTCCCTCACAGACAGAATTTGAGTTATTAGTCACCAGGGCAGAACTTCACATAACCAGACATTGTTTGTTTTCAGATCATACAGTTTCAATCCGTGCATCTCACAGACGTCTACAGCCACACCTGAGAATCAACATATTTCATCTTATTTCTTTCATTGTGTTTGTTTACCAACAGCAGGAAGAAAGGACAGAGGAACGGCTGTGTGTTCGGTGTGTGTTTAAAGCTTGTTGCCAAATGTCTTCATCGGCCCCTCTGTGAAATTAAATTACACACTCAGTGAACATTCATCGATGGCATTTGCTATTGGACAAACAAAGTTAGTGAGAGTGTGTGTGTGTGTGTGGTTGTTTATTTGTTGTAGTGAAATAACTGAGTGTTGAACTAGAGCTCTAATGAAGTCCATGATCATCAGAGCAAGTTAAAAGCCAGTTGGATGATCTACAGATGTTTTCTTTTGGGACACAGAAGTGTGTGTGTGTGTGGTGTGTGGTGTGTGTGTGTGTGTGTGTGTGTGTGTGTGTGTGTGTGTGTGATTTAGAACATTTTTGTACATGTGTCCTTCCACAATAGTTCATCACATTGAAGCTCATTAATATAATGAGATATAGATGTACAGTCAAGGACATAAATTTTACCCCCCCATTTCCTTAGTTTAATCCCTTACAAAATTGATAAAACATAAGAGATCATATTTTTTATTTGATTCAGCCCTTCAAAGTTACATTATTTAAGTTACATATTTAAATATTTCCTACAAGGCAGTTTGTCATGTAGAATATCTTAATCAGGGCAGAATTAAATAAAAAATGCAATTTTTATGATTCCTCATGATTTTCTTGTGACATCTTGCAAATCTTGCAAGAGCTTTAAAAATCTGATGGGGTGACTTGATGTGTTTATATACATATATACTTATTTTCGAATGTATTAAAATAAATAATAAATACACTTAATAAAACAGCAAATAAAAGTGTGTGTAAATGAAAGATCTAGTATAAACGGAACACAAGAGCTCATCCTCACTGTCTCTCTGTCTGGCCTCTGGTTCCTCTGAAGGGAGATGGAGAGAAGTTCTGTGGTTCAGTCCCAGCCTGCAGACCTGGCAGATTGACTAAAGGGGGCTTCAGTCTGAAGCAGCGCAGCAGGATGAGACTTCAGACCCTCGAACGGCGTCCTAATACCCGCCAGAACCCCTGTGAGACCCACTTCACTGTTCTCCCATCATCCCCTCTCACCACAGCATGTTATCTTGTGTTTATTCGGCTCTGTTGCTGCCGGCCGGCTCTTCAGTCAGTAGCACTGAGCGGTACACACAAAAATGCATTCTGGGTGTTTGTGTTCTTGCTGTTAGCCAATCAGCTTTCACAGGACATCTTCCTATGGCTTCACAGTAATTAGTCACATGACACCTGTCACCTGTAGTTTATTAATAAATGCCAAATGTAAAACCAACATGAATGCATTGTGCATAAATATTATATGAGAATTGGACACTTGCTTTAAACTAGTTGGTTTAACTTCTTGGTGGAGTGTTTAAGATGAAACGTCTGTCCTCAGATGACTGGGTATCTAATGCTCTTCCGTTGAGGTTTCGATGCGTTAGCACTTTTAGTGAGACGAGATAAAAGGACTTTTAAGAAAGAAGAAATAGCTTCCAAGTTGTAATCACAATCGCTTTGAATCGACAGAAGCTTTTAAAGCTACTGGATTAGCCCGGCTAATTACATAAAAGGGCTTCAGCTGTTGCCAAGGTTATATTAAATATTGTGCTATGTTGTCATTATCTTGATGCTGTGATGTATTAAGGGGGTCTCCACTGAAGATAGCTGAACGCTTATCATCTATAAGACCCTGAAGATTACAGCATTCATCTCTTTGACTTTCTTCAGACAGCAAAAATAGAATTTCTTTTTATTCTTTGTTCATTTGCATTAGTAGTTACGTTTGTAGCCTGAGCAGCAAAAAATACTTTCAAAGTGACAATATTGTTGTTTCCTGACATTATTGTGAGGCAAGATGTCCCAATACATTCATTGTTGCTCAACTATTCCACATTAGCCTCTGTCGCTGAAGTTCTCCCGTGTGGACCACATATAACCCATGGAAAATGGTACCGGAGAGCCGGTCTGACACAGTTACCGGAACCCAGGAGAACAGAACCGAGAAACTGTATTTATTGCCTCACAATCGCTTTATTTAGTAACTGTCAAACCAACCTGAGGTTAAATGCTTTCTAGAGCTTAACCCATAAATTGCTGAACATTGTAAAGTACTGATAGCTCAAGAAAATTGAACTAACACAATGCAGTTTTAAATATGTAAATTGTCTAGCATGTTTTAGCATGTGAATACAGCTCAGTTTTAAACCTGCAAACCTCCAAGTTTTTTCTTCTTTAACCATCTGACTCCTTTCAAGAAACGTGTGACGGACAGATAAAAGTCTTTCTGAATCATCTCACAAGCGTCTTACGTCCTTTGACCTGCTCTGCACGGATCTAGAACCAGCAAATAAGAGAAACACGCCAAACAGACTGTGATCACAAAACAAGCATTATAATGACAATGAACTCAGGCCATTAAATGCAACCGGTGTTGTTCTGCAGTGTTTTTTCTTTCCCGTCATCTCTCCAGGAGGCTCGCTGGAGGAAAGTTAAGAAGCTGTGCGCGTGAATTATGTGCGCGTCTCCGTCTCGCCGCAGCAGGTTTGCGTCTCCGGAGATGTCGGATTAAAAGCTCCAGTCCTGTGTTCTACTCGTCAAAAGGTACAAGAAAAAACAGCATCTTTAAAGTGCCTTATTTCTCAAGTTATACAGAGCCAGAGACCCACCATTCAGCTGTATGGAGCATTCAGTTCATTAGAGCTAATGATTCTGTTTGCATTATTGAAAGAAGTTTGATCGGTGCAGTTACACCTGCTGTTAAAGATAATGAGACGCATGGAGAGCGCTTGAGCACAACAGTGACTGGCTGCAAGTAGGATATTCCCACGGGTGGACGCATGCGCTTGTGCATGTGCTGCATGCGCTAATGATAAATAAACAGCAGGTTGCACACGTTTCCCTAAAGACTATCAAAGACGCAATCAGTGCGCAGATTAAAGGCCCAAGCGTGCAGCAGTGCGTTTTATCACTCCTGTTGTAGAATCCCTTATGTGTTTGGTATTGATTGTAATGTGTGGCTACAGGATAATCGTGAGCACCCAACAGTAGCTGTTGTATACGCTTTCCTCTCATGCGTAATTTTATTAACAGTTGTTTTTATTCTCATGTTTCCACAAGGACAACAGTGCACACATCTGTCAGCTATCAGTGACCCAATCTCCTGAGTGCTATTGGCATGAGGGTCTTACCTAAGGCATGTGGAAGTTATCTACACCCCCCTAATGTCTTTTAAATGCTGACCATGCACCAGACGTCACCTGTGATTCGTTGAATAGTCTATATGATGTGTGACAGGCAATGTCGCTATAGAATACAAAGCCATTAGAATACAAATAAACACGTCTCAGGTGGGATTTGGGAATGGTGGGAAGACTCCATCATCCATCTTCTCATAATGGTTTTCTTCCCAGATCTAATCTTAGGGCTTCGACATTCCAAACACAAACCTTATACTGACAAGAGTGTGATGCCCTTCCTCAAATGATAATGACATCTGTGTTGACGTCCCATAATGTATATTATATACACTATATTCTGTGTATATAATACACTATATTCTGTAGAACACCGTACAGGAACATTTGCACTTGACGTTTATGTGTGAAGTATGGGCCAATTTTATGTTGTCATTTTATTGTAAAGAAAGGTATAAGTATAACTACATTTTAACATTTTATAAGAAAATACGAGCCACCTCACTATTGTGATGCTATAAGTGCTGCAAGTGTTAATAAAAATAAAGGTATACTTCACTGTAATGTCTTGAGGTTCCCTAAAGAGCCTTTAAGTTTAAGGTTCTTAAAAGAACCATTTTTGTTTGGGGAACATTTTTGCACTTCAAAGAAACTTTTGTGCAGCAGAAAGTCTCTGTGGATGTTGAAGGTTCTTTATGGAACTGTACAGCCTAAGTTCTGAATGGTTGCTAGCACACTGAGAAGGTTTTGTAGATGGCTGGTAATGTAGTTGGTTGCTTATTGCCCCGCTCCAAAGTCTCTGTGATATGCTGGTTCATAAATGCCTCCTGTCTTCCCTTTAACACGTCTTGGGATTTTCCTTTGTGTTATCATCCAGGAGACGTGTAATTCTGATCACGTATAAGCTGTTGTGATCTAGCACACCTCTCCACAAGCCTGAGGTATCATTCATGTCTGCAGCACAAGCGGCGCAGGGTGAGTTATGTGCTGAGTTGAGTTTAACCCTTTGGGATTAAGAGTTTATGTCAAGAGTGAGGAAGAATGCGGGGTGTTGCTGCAAACAGATATATCTGACTTGTTTTTCACCACACATGTGGACGGCTGTAGCCAAATAAATCCGTAAAGAAATGTTTAGCAGCACACTTTGTAGTGTGTCACGTTCCCTTTAAAGCATGAATCTTTCTATCTTTTGAATGTTGAGATGAATGCTAATGCACACTAAGGGTTCTTTGCGCCACGTTATGTTAGGATGTTTTCACAAAGCCTGAAATTTGCCGTAATTTAATTCATACCTTCTGTCGTTGGCTGGCTGGTAAATGTGCCGTTTGCCAGTTGTTGAGAATGGCCTTTGTCTGTAAATGTGCGTCAGGACAATCGATGGGCGAGCGAGAACGAGGGAATCGGTTAGAGAGAGAGTTACAGAAAGCATTAGTGAAGAGCGATGGAAAAATGATTTGGCTATTTTTGTCCAGGTCGCTCTGTTCTCGTTCTCTTTGTCCTGTGAAACGTTGCTCCGTGATATACCTTTCCACAGAAAACAAACTGTTTGTGTTCATGGAGTTCTTTAGGAATAAACCAAAATAAACAAGCGCCACTTTTAATAGTACTTTGCTATTATTCCCAATTCACTGTGCAAATCTCTTTTTGTGTTTCACAGAAGAACATAATCCAGCGTAATGTGAGTTTATACAGATTTTTTTAATTGAGGTTGAATCTGATTAACAGTCCTGTATGTCCAGAAGGGCGTTAAGGGGGCACGTTGACTCCTGCAGCCCACATGGCAAAGATCTGTCATGCAGTAGTCAGAACAGCTCACTTCATTTCCATATGTTAATAGACATCTGACACATCAAGTCATGCGTTCCCCTCAGCCTGCCCTTTACCACAGACGCTTCCTGAGGTATTTCAGTCCAGTTCTTAGCAGCAAATCACTATTTGCCTTCAAGAGAGGAGCAAATAGCAGAGCTAGAGCTAGAGAAGGTCCAGTGGGGGGAAGATAAAGTTGGGTCAAAGCAGCCGAGGGTCTCTGTGGTTTCAGGAGTCTCACAAACTGCAGGAGAAATGGAGATAAGAGAGAGGACTAGACTTTCAACACATCTGAGGGTAATGATTATACCTTAGAGTGAATTAAAAGGAACACTGCAGAGATTTAAGCAAGGAGAGAAAGAAAAAACAGAACAGTAAGAGGTGAAGGATGGTGGACCAAAATGAGTTCAGCTTGACCACTAGGAGCCCGTTGATGCTTGAAGAGTTTGTTTAGAGCCAAACAGCAGATACACATTTACTGCAAAGAATCATTTAAAAAATAATGAACAATTTAATATATACGAGCAAACTTTAGTTTAATTTAGTCAAGTAGTTACATTTTGGAGCTGTGGTCAGTGTGTGTGTGTTGTTTTGTTACAGTGTCATGTCTTTTATTTTGAAGTCTGGTTTTGTAGTCCATGCCTCTGGTGTTTGTAGTCTTGAGTGTCACACCGCCCTGATTGTGTCCAGGTGTTCCTTGTGTCCTCTGAGTGGTCCTTGTATAAATACCCATGTGTTTGTCGGTAGCTGGTTGGTTGTTGTATATGAGTTGCATTTTAAGGCTTAAGTTCATGTTTATATTTGTTCAATTCATTTAAACTGCATATAGATTCAGTCTCTGTTTCATTGTTTGGACAGCACATGTAGACTCCATCTGTACAGGGGCTTCTCTGTGCTATAATGAAGAAAGGATAAGTGTTATTTGAGAAGGGATTGAATGATTCTCTTGAGAGGATCTATAGATGGACATCTGTCTCTATCTTCTCTTAAAGACTGATAATGTGTTTACAATCTGTCTATCATTCATCCACAACAACATTCAGTCCCATCCACTCAAAGACTCCTGTGGCTTAAAAGGATTTGGGAAGTTGTTGCAATTTAAATGCAAATATTCCTCCTGTTTTCTGTCCAGTTGGTAGTTATTAACTTTTGAATAGCCATCAGTGTTAATGGGACGTTTACCTGTTCTTGCCCTCCAGTCTGTAATTCCATTAATTTCATGTTACTTTATAAAGATTATTAGATTATATAAATTATATATATAATGTTTCTGTGTGACGTCTTTTTGCAATGCAGTATGTACATATTTTTTTATTTATATATGTACAGTAAGGGCTAAAAATGGCTATTAGTTTCACGATTGTGTGAGAACTGACAGTTGTGAGTCTCAGACTTCAGATTCACAATTGTTCAAAGAATTTGCTTTTCCAGTCTTACCGTTCAAAGACGATGTAATTTGGTCTTTTCTGCATCAGGGAAAAATGTTTCAATTAGCGGCTAAACGGCTTTTCAGAAGCTATTGAAGACTGAGCTGAGGGTGCCGTGCGTTTCTGATGGAGTACGTTTTTAAAGAGCTCTTCTTTGTCAACAGCCTGATTGTTTTCTGTGGCCACATGACAGGTTGAATGTGATGTTAGCTGCGCTAGTTGGCCTAACTGCCTCAATGAGCTGAGCTCAACGTTTTCAAAGGCATTTCAACCGAATAAAAATCCCACTTCTACAGTTTCTGCAATAAATTCACCTGTGGACTTTTATTAAACTTTGTAGATAACTTTAGCCTTAGGCCGGCCTCACTCTCTTTCTCTCTCTTTGTATTTATCTGTCAATCTGTCCATCTGTGCATTTTAAATAAAGTTTGATGATCTCTTATTAGCCCAATGTAATATTTGCATATTGTGATTGGTTCGTTCTTTCTTACATCTGCCAATGGCACTGAAAGGTTCCTTGATTTTTGACATATAGGCATTAATTGTGCCAAACAAAAAGAAAAATGTGATATTATATTAATATTAAGATGGTCGGTGAAGAACAACTAAAACTACAATAAGTAACATTATTCTTGAGGCTGGTCCATCAGTTCATATAGTCTTTGATATTGTGTCATTGATGTATTGATGATTTTAATGTTGAAGACATGAATAGTTTTTAAATACAGCAGGTCAGATTAAACATCTGATCTCACGATGTGACTTCAGCAGGTTTAAAGATTGTGTTCTGAAATTGCCTCTCTTGTCTCCTATAGTAAAATTACTAGGGTCCTTAGCAACAAATTGCACCACATGTAACAAATCAAATAGCAGCCTTTAGGTTTCCAAGAATCAAATTACATATAAGTAACCGACTGACTCTATATGGCAGGGCATTTGAAATAACAGATGTGAGAAAATTCTCACCACGCAGAACTTGATCAGCGTGGCAGTAGATGTTTACCTCCACAACACCCACGAAAATGTCTCCTGCTCGCAACCACCTCATTAAACACAAACCTAAGTAACGAAAGAGACTCTTCATCTTTCAAATGTGCGTCTCACAGATATCACCTAAAATAGGCCGAGCTGGGGATTAGATGTGGGGAGTTTCATGTCATTGACTCATAGCTGAATCGTTGGCATTCAGAATGAAATTATTCCATCCTCTGGTCGAGTGGTTTGCTTGAAAAGGTTTTCACACTTATTTGTGGAGATAATTGTGTTTCTATTGCTTTCCATGTTGTGTTACAAATGTCAGATGAATAGTTGTTTAAAGGATGAGTTAATAGCACTGATAGAACTTAATAAAGACAAACTTTGATATTTTCTTGACAAAGTTTTGAGTAAGCAAAAAAACTTGTTGGCAATCGAGATTGCTGAACTTTCATTGGTCAGGCAAACAGGCAGCCCCACCCCTTTCACGCCATTGGATGAAGGAGTGTTGATCGTTGCACTGGATAGGTTGTTCAAATGATGTTTCAATAGCACAGAAAGACATTGCTATAGTGTTTCACACTTTAATTTGAGGAACTTAATGAAAAGGGGATATAAAGAGAGTGTTTTGAAATTAAAAAACACCTTCTAATATGTGAACGGCTCAGAAAATCTAATATCCTGTCTGACACGTTCAGTTTCATGAATACAGAGGAGGTTTTTCAATGATAATGGAGGCTGTTGCACATCAGATCTGTTAATGATACTTTATGTCCAGCTGCGTGTTTAACATGCAGTGACCTTGAAAGGTTAATTAACACGGACTGTTAACACGTTCCCGCCGGACAGCCAATCCGTAGCTGTGGAATTTACATACTTTTTGTAATTATCTCAATCCAGAAGATTGATTTTATGGTTTCGGCTCAATAGTATATTAGCATTTTTATATAGCATTTTAGAATTTAAAATCAACGTCTGTCTCTCCTGTGTAAATCTAAACATCTCATTGTATCGCTGCATTAGTATTTTATGCTTGTAAAGCTCTTTGGTTTTGAATGCACAAATCATGTTTATTTCCAAACAGGTTGTTTTGTGTTTGTGGGGGTAGTTTTGGGTTAAACTACTTTGCATTGATGACAGGAATTATGAGGGCAGGTCACGTATTAGGAGGACATACACGTTTAAAGATGTAGCATGGAAACACGATGGGGTCAAACCAGGTTCTTATGTAGCTTTTTTCCCCCAAGTGCTATAAATCAACAGAGACAGCCTGTGGCTCGTTTTTTTGTGGAAATATAAATATATAAATGCCGGAGCTGCCACATAGCCGAGCACCTATTAATACGCCGCTATCCATTTGAAAGGGTTATCAAAAAACAAGAACGGCTGGCTGCGGACCAAAGCTTTGGAGATTGTGCACCTGTGACTCAACACATACGCTTAAACGCCAACACAGGAGAGAATGGGAAACATTTCGCTTCACTCGCACAACCTTGTTAATCCTCTGACTGTATTAGAACCGAATTAAATTTAGCATCAAAATCAGGTCTCGTTGGGTAGCTTGTTTGTCTCACGTCTCAACTTTAGCTTTGAATTCCAATTGTTTTGGGAAGACTTGGAACACGCTGAGGGAAAATGCATTAGCAGGGAAGATGAATGTGAGCGAATAAGCTTTTTACGTCATGTTATTGTAAATACAGACACTGAAGTTGATTTGTTTGTTTAAATATGCACCCAAATCCATTAGCATGTTTACATCAGATGAGATTTGAGATGGCATTTCACATCAGACCTGAAATGATGCCAACAGCTGGAGTCGGTGCAGGTGTTGAGAAAGTTTGTCGGTCCAGTTTGACTGTTTATGGTTAATAAAGTGATTGAAAAAAAATGAGTTGGGAACTGGATTCACTCTAGTTCAAATGAGCAGAACCTGGTCCACTAGACCCAGTTCAGCCCAGGTTCCCGGGAGATCTTGTGCTTCTTCATGCAAGTAACCCCTCTTAAATTGTCTAGTAAAGAATAATGGCTGTGGTTTCAGGCAGCGCTGGGTTGTTTTGACCTGTAATGAATTCCTTGACTGGCTGGAAGATTTGCTGCTGTTCCCAGACCTGTGCGCAAGCAAAATAAGACCGAGACTCACTGTAATGCTGGTGAATTCAAAGAGCTGTTGAGGTTCTGCCAAAACACAGACAGAAGGATATTCTGACCTAATTATTTACATGAAATGAAAATGTTAAGGTTCTATGACAGAAAAACATGAAACCCTGGTACTTTTGTATTTATGTATCTATCTGTTTTATTTTTAAGTTATTTATTACTAAATTGTGCTCACCTAAATCAGATTTATATGAATATTTAAAAATAACAGATCTTTCTGCTCTTTAGACTTGAGGAGTTACGTTCACACATGCTAATTGATATTTCAACCTCACTTCTGGGTACAAATTGGACAGCTCTGTCTGAGGGGAGTCTAACCTGAACAAAAGACCTCCGTGATCCAGTTTTTCTGCTCCTAAAATATTCCTTTAAATTGGATATCTTGAGACAGCTGAGATGAGGGCTGCGGATCAAAGGCCAGCACCTTGGACAGTTCCTCTCTGATTCTGTGCCTGTTGGTATCGATGAATCTGTCTTGCGGACATTGTGAATGCTGAAAAAAGCTCCAAGATGAATCTCTTATTCATAAACTACAAGCCTGTATCTAAATGATTTTGAACGGAGCCATAATTAGCCAACAAATATCCATTAACCTCCATCTGTTATTGTTATCCAGTTTATCATTCCCTGATTATTTTTATGATCCATTTTTTTGTTCATGTAAGATGTAGACGTGGGATTTAACAGGGTTAGAATCAGTGGTTATTGTTAGTGGATAAAGAATCGTGTTTAATTAGGAGTTTTAAAAGTAGCTGTTTTTAGTTGTATTACGTGGTTGATTATAATCTAAGCTGTTTTTAATTACATTACGCAGCTAATTAGGTGAATGTTATAAATGGATAGAAAATTAATAAAATTGTGTGTGTGTGTGTGTGTGTGTGTGTGTGTGTGTGTGTGTGTGTGTGTGTGTGTGTGTGTGTGAGTGTGTGTGTGTGTGTGTGTGTGTGTGTGTGTGTGTG